>CAUYLZ010096914.1:0-37911 GCA_963573645.1 Pithecia hirsuta | reverse complement strand
CCACCCATCCACCCACTATCCATCTCTTCATCCATCCACCCACCCATCCATGCACTATCCATCCCTTCATCCATCCACCCACCCATCCACCCACTATCCATCCCTCCATCCATCCATCCACCCATCCACCCACTATCCATCCCTCCATCCATCCATCCACCCGCCATCCATCTATCCATCTACCCACCCATCCACCCACCCACCATCCCTCCATCCATCCATCCACCCGCCATCCATCTATTCATCTACCCACCCATCCACCCACCCAACATCCATCCATCCATCCACCCGCCATCCATCCACCCATCTATCTACCCACCCATCTACCCACCATCCATCCATCCATCCACCCATCCACCCACCATCCACTCATCCATCCATCTGCCCATTCATTCACTCATCCACTCATCCAACCATCCATCCATCCATCCATCCATCCATCCATCCATCCATCCATTCACCTGCTCATGCACTCATCCATTCATTCACCCATTCATCTACTTATCCATCCATCCATCCATCCATTTGCCCACTCAACTATCTTTTCATCTATCCAACCAGGACAACACTGGTTAACACTTCTGCAGGGGAAGAGGAGGATGGGGGTTGCCCTGTACCAGGTGCAGCTGTATGCCCTGGATACCTATTTACCCATTATAGGCTCCCAGCAGCCCTGTGGGGTTGCTGCTGGCATCTGCTAAACAGATGTGGCCCCCGAAGGCACAGGGCAGTGAAGTAACTTCCTAAACTCGCTCAGACCCGGGGCTGGCTGCAGAGTCTATGACCTGATTCACGACATTCTCCAACCCTCTCCCTGCTGGCATCCAACAGCAATGCTGAGGGGTACCACGGACAGGCTGGTGGGGAGAGGGGAGAGGGGTTGTCAGCCTTACAGGTCAGAGGCAAGGGAAGTGAGTGAAGGGCTGGGTGGGGACTGAGCCCCAGAGTGGGACAGAGCTTTGGAGCTCTGGGCAAGTATCTTCCCTCACTTGGTCCCAGCTTGGGCTCTATGAAAGCAAAGGTATTGGGTGAGAAGAGAGGGGAGGAATCTTCCTGTCTACCTGGCCAAAGTCCTATTCCAGATTTTCCTTCTCTCTGAGGTTTTCAAGAACTAGAGTGATGGGTGACTCTGCAAAGAGCACTGGGAAGACTACCCCTGCTTGCTCCTAGAGAACCTTCTCTGGCCTTGTGGCCGCCATCCCACCTGCATTCCATCTCTGCCCGAGGCACAGGGGATTGAGGGAGGGCAGGGGCTTGGGAATCAGGAAACCAGGTCTTCAGTCAGCTCTCCCTCCCTGGTTGGAGTGGCAGAGCTCAGTGGATAAGGTAGTGGGATCTGGAGGTGGACAGTTATTGGAAATAGATGTTGGAAACAGATGCTTGGTGCTGCAAAGAAAAATTAGTACTGAGACAAAGGATCTTTCGGCAACACAATTTTTACTTCCTGGGCTGCAGGAAGGGTACGCCCACTAGCCATCTTGCCATGAGAGTACAATGAACAAAGGAAAACACACAAATTTATCCCCTACGCATCTGGGGTCGTCCTTACTGCTGCGTCTGATCTCCATTGGTTGGAGCCAGACCTCACAATCTAAACTAAAACCCGATTGGCTAACAACTTAAAACTTTTCTAAATAGGTAAAAGCAATGGAGAGCTGGGACATGCCTGTGAGCACGTCCAGCACAGATATCTTGGTTAAAGTACAAGGACATAGAATATATTATGTGCCTGTAAGCATGCCATGTTTAACAGCTACATAGGATAGGGCTCAACAAAGTTATTAGCACACTTATTCTTTAACAAGAAAGGAAACTTTAAAAAGGAACTTTTCTACTTCCCACAACAGTCTCATTTTATTTATTTATTATTTATTATTATTAATTTTGTGAGACAGAGTCTTGCTCTGTTGTCCAGGCTGGCTGCCTCCCGGGTTCAAACAATTCTCCTGTCTCAGCCTCCTGAATAGCTGGGACTACAGGTGCATGCCACCACGCCTGGCTAATTTTTGTATCTTTAGTAGAGATGGGGTTTCACCATATTGGTCAGTCTGATCTCGAACTCCTGAGCTCAAGTGATCCACTGCCTCGGTCTCCCAAAGTGCTGGGATTACAGGCATGAGCCTCTGTGTCCGGCCGTCTCACTTTTAATCCCAGCTCTGCCACTTGCGCTAGAGGACAAGTGTCAGGAAATGCTGCCTGGAGAGGACGTGGGCCGAGTCACAAAGGGGGAGTTACAGTCATTGGGTTAAGACGGAGGGGAAAGGCTGGCAAGGCCCGTCGGAGGTGGGTGGATGGGGTGGCAGGAGCAGGTCCTGCCAGCCTGCGTGTCAGGACATCTGACCTTTTCCCATGGGCAGTGGGACTTATCGTGAGGTTCTCTGCAGGGGAGAGGCTGGTCGGATCAGAGTCTAATCCCCTCAAACCCCGCCCTGTAAACTTGAAGAGGTGTCTTCCTGTCTAGGTAGGAATTCCTCCTCTGCAGGATAAGGCACCTGACCTTGGGAATCCTTAGGTCCTATCTAGTTCTGATGCGGGGTTGGGATACAGAACAAGGCATGGGCTCAGCAGAGCCACCTGTCCCCTTGAGGCTGATCTTGTGGGCACGGGAAGGCCCTGGGCCTCAAACTGCTCCCAGTGCAATTAGTCCCACAGGCAAGGCATTTTGCTATAGGTGCTAAGATGGTCTGGACCTCACCTTGACGTGCCTCCTTTGTTTCCAGCCACACTTTGGCCTCACTGGGCCTGTGTCAGTCTTGCAGCCCCACGGCTCTTCTTGGGGAGGGAAGACTCTTTGTGGGGTCCTTGTTTAGTGTGTGGATCACAGGCTGGGTGTGTGAAAGGGCTGCAAAGCCTGAGGGAAGGGGGAGAAACCGCTGTGCATAAGGCAAGGGGAGAGTCCAGAGGTAGTGCCAGGTGGGGAGGGGCTGGAGGGAGAATGGGGGAAAAGGAAGCAGGAGCAGAAGGCAGGCTGGGGGGACTGGAGGGCTTTTTTTTTTTTTTTTAACTTCATAAAAATATTTATTTGACTAAAATTACCTTTTTTTTTTTTGAGGTCGAGTTTCACACTTGTTGCCCAGGCTGGAGTGCAATGGTGCGATCTCTGCTCACCACAACCTCTGCCTCCTGGGTTCAAGCGATTCTCCTGCCTCAGCCTCCTGAGTAGCTGGGATTATAGACATGTGCCACCATGGCTGGCTAATTCTGTGTTTTTAGTAGAGATGGGGTTTCTCCATGTTGACCAGGCTGGTCTCAAATTCCCGACCTCAGGTGATCCACCCGCCTCAGCCTCCCAAAGTGCTGGGATTACAGGTGTGAGCCACCATGTCCAGCTAAAATTGCCCATTTTTTTTTTTTTTTTTGCCCTTTCAGAAACCATGTTAGTAGTTCTGTGGACACACTTAATTAAAAATAAGAGGCCAAGCACAGTGGCTCATGCCTGTAATCCCAGCACGTTGGGAGGCCAAGGTGGGGGCAGATCACCGGAGGTCGGGAGTTCAAGACCAGCCTGCCAACATAGCGAAAACCCGTCTCTACTAAAAAATATAAAAATACACAAATTCCCTGGGTGTGGTGGTGCATGTTTGTAATCCCAGCTACCCGGGAGATTGAGGCAGGAGAATTGCTTGAACCTGGGAGGTAGAGATTGTAGTGAGCCAATATTGCACCATTGCACTCCAGCCTGGGCGACAAGAGTGAAATTTCGTCTTAAAAAAAACAAAAAGAAATGAAAAGAAGAGAAAAGCCATGTATACAACACAAGGACGAAGAACACTGGTCAAGATGCACTCCTTAGTGTACAGTGGGTAAGTTTAGACTCTAGAGAATGGGTCTAAGGAACCCAACTCGACAATGGGGCAGGATTTTGTCAACAGGGCGGAAAGCAGCCGATTATTTAGTTCTCCCCTGGATCGCTGCGTCCGCCTCTGTAAACCGCTGGGAAGAGGGCTCTTCTGAGCCTCCTCAGATCTGAAAATGCGCCCACGGTATCACACGATCATTTCTTTGGAGCAAGAGTTGCTTCTTTGGCTCCCTCCTGTGCATTCCCTAGGTGACTCAGACAGAAGCATGTTGAATTTTTGTTATTTGGCGTTTTATTATGTAAACTATCAAATGTAGCCAAAGGTAGCAAGAGCAGGATGACAAGCCTCCATGTGCCCATCGTGAGCTCCGATGATGATCGACTCGGGGGGGGTCGGGGTTCATCTCTTCCCCCCTTCATTTCTATCCCAGGTATTATGTCATTTCTCCCGTACATCGGAAGGCATTTGAGCACAGAGTTGCCTGTCCCCCCATTTTCGACTCCTTGAAACCTTCGGCTAAGGCTGCTGTGTTCATGTGGCTTCCTGTGGGTGGGTGGACCTTGAAGAAGCTGCCGACCTCCATCCACCCACAGGAAGCCGCACGAACACAGCAAGTCTCAGCTGTGCTGCCCTGGACATCAGGCCCCCAGAATCAGGCGAGACCACGGGAACATGAAATGTGGAGGTACTCTTGCTGTTCCCCAAGCGTGGAAGTGGGATGGGGCAGAAGGAGGTCAGGGCTACTGCACTGTGATGCTATTTAGCCGAAGACCTTTAGAGTAACAAACACCTGGACCGGCAGAGCTGGGGGGCATCTTAGCCACCTCCAGTCCATCCTGTCACGGGACAGAGGAGGAAACTGAGGCCCAGGGAGGGGGAGCATCTTATTCAAGTTATGCATCAAATCAGTCAGAACCCAAGGACCTGGCTGTTTGCTGCCTGGCAAACCAGCGTTTTAGAGTCACTGCTGCAGACAGTCGCGATCGGGCACCCTGTGTCCCTCCCGGAGCTTTGCTGAATGTCTGGAGGAGGGCAGAGGACAACCAGCCCGAGGAAGGACTACACGGAGACCTCGAGGAAGGCAGGAGCTTTCTCGGCTCAGCAACCCCAGAAGCCTATCTGCCTGGGAGTGGGCCGGGCACCCAGGACCTGCTCCCCAACTCCGGCCACCCCACGGAGCCCTTGGCAGCCCAGGACGGTCCTCCCTTGACAGTTGGATCCTTGTCACCAAAGCCTGGCTTCACAGGCGGTTTTGTCTCCTCTTCTTCTCACACAAACACACCCTGTATTGTTCTTTCCTGAACCTCTCCCTCTTCCTCTCACTCTGTCACCCAGGCTGGAGTGCAGTGGTGTGATCTCAGCTCACTGCAACCTCTGCCTCCTGGGTTCAAGCGATTCTCCTCCCTCAGCCTCTTGAGTAGATGGGACTACAGGCGTGTACTACCATGCCCAGCTAATTTTTTGTATTTTTAGTAGAGATGAGGTTTCACCATGTTAGCCAGGTTGGCCTCAATCTCCTGACCTTGTGATCCGCTCGCCTTGGCCTCCCAAAGTGCTGGGATTACAGGCATGAGGCAGCATGCCCAAAGTATACTTCCCCCTCTTATTTTTTTTTATCCCACTCTTAAAGATCCCCCTCTTATTTTACTCCCAGAATGACAATTCAGTAAGTAATTCCATTGTGTAAAAAACTTTACATAAATACAAGTTTATGTTTGGAGACTCGGGAAATAAGGATAGAAGCATTATCTGGGAAATATAGAGGGCTAGAATATAAAAACGTTGGTCATGTGTGGTGGCTCACACCTGTAATCCCAACACTTTGGGAGGCTGAGCAGCTTGCTTGAGCTCAGGAGTTGCAGATCAGCCTGGGTAACATGGTAAAACCCCGACTCTACAAAAAACACAAAAATTAGCTAGGGGTGGTGGTGCACACTTGCAGTCCCAGCTACTCAGGAGGCTGAGGTGGGAGGATTGCTTGAACCTGGGAGGCAGAGGTTGCAGTGAGCCAAGATTATGCCACTGCAGTCCAATCTGGGTAACAGTGAGACCCTGTCTCAAAAAGAAAAAAAAAGTTGAATTTACAGGACTGTGGTGATATAATTAATTCTGGGGGGTTTTGTTGTTGTTTTGAGACAGAGTCTTGTCTGTCTCAAGCTGGAGTGCAATGGCATGATCTCCACTCACTGCAACTTCCGCCTCCCAGGTTCAAGAGATTCTTCAACTTCAGTCTCCCAACTAGCTGGGACTACAAGCGTGTGCCACCACACCTGGCTAAATTTTGTATTTTTTTGTTTTTTAGGAGAGACCAGGTTTCACCATGGCCAGGCTGGTCTCAAACTCCTGACCTCAAGTGATGTGCCCGCCTCGGCCTCCCAAAGTGCTGGGATTACAGGTGTGAGCTACCGAACCTGGCCTAATGCTGTAATTTAAAAACCTGACTTAGCATGCATGTTGTTTGGCAGAATAATAGCAGCAAGCCATTTGTTCCTTTCATTCAAATGTATCAGACTTCGTTCTTTATAAATAATGTGAGTGAGGCCAGGTGCGGTGGCTCATGCCTGTAATCCCAGCACTTTGGGATGCCAAGCGGGGCAGATCACCTGAAATCAGAGTTCAAGACCAGCCTGGCCAACATGGTGAAACCCTCTCTCTACTAAAATATGCAAAAATTAGCTGTGCATAGTGATGGGCATCTGTAATCCCAGTTATTCAGGAGGCTGAGGCAGGAGTATTGCTTAAACCCAGGAGACAGAGGTTGCAGTGAGCCAAGATCACACCACTGCACTCAAGCAATAGAGTGAGACTTTGTCTCAAAAAAAAAAAATTAGAATAATGTGAATGAACATAGTCTTGAAGTATTAAATTTCTGGTCTTTAAAGAGTAAATAACAGTTGAGGGCATGTGGAAAAATAGTTTTTTTTAATTAAAGAGCTTCTTTTGAAAAATTATGAAATGGCTATTTATATGATTCTGTGAACTCAAACTACGAATTATAGCTATTGTGCTATCTGCTTTGTTCTGTTATTCAGTAAGTAGTGATATAGCTATGTCAGCTTAAGTTCCTGACTAAAACAATTTAATTATCTTAACTACTAACGTACCTGACTTTTATACAGGTGATAAGATACATCTGTCTTAGATGCTGGTTCAGTTGACTGCATGTACCATATATAGCCTACAATAGCACACTTTCCACTTGCTTATAACAAGAACTACTATACTCTACATGTTATAAAAACACAAAATGTTTCTCCAATATAAAATGGTTTTGGGGGTAGCAGAAGGGTTTGTCTGAGCTGTGTATAATCACTCTATTAACAGGAGCTTTTCTCCCCCCTCGTGTTTATCAGCATTGGAGAAACCACTGTAGAAAGAAAGACCAAGAAAAAAAGGTATGTGTGGTTTTGGGAGTATTTTACAGATAATATGTAATACTAATTGGAGGGACGGGAAAGGTGATTTTAAAATAATAGTTCTAAGATTTGGATCTGAAGTCTCTTATTGCAATTCATAATTAAATAATTATCCTATTTTCTGTTAACTTCCTTTTTTTAACGTGTCTGGAATGTATTGCTTCCATTTCTCCTTTTACTCAACTTTCTAGAGTCTGGAAACAATATTTCTGGAAACAATAAATAATTGTCTTCCCTTGGCTTAAAATAGGAAATGTTAATAGACTGGTAATATATATATATATATAATCGGAATCATGTAAAATTGCTTTTGGCCGGGCATGATGGCTCATACCTGAAATCCAAGCACTTTGGGAGGCCAAGACAAGTGGATCACTCAGTCAGGAGTTCAAGACCAGCCTGGCCAACATGGTGCAACCCCGTCTCTACTAAAAATACAAAAATTAGCTGGGCGTAGGTACACACGCGTGTTATCCCAGGTACTTGGGAGGCTGAGGCTTGAACCCAGGAGGTGGAGGTTGCAGTGAGCCAAGATTGCGCCACTGCACTCCAGCGTGGGCGACAGAGCAAGACTCCATCTCAAAAAGAAAATAAAAAAGAAATTGCTTTTAACATTCTGTTACATGGCACCTTGCCATATATTTAACTGCGTACTGTCTAATAGGTCTAAGAGTGTAACCAGTTCAAGCAGCAGTAGCAGTGACAGTTCAGCCAGTGATTCTTCATCAGAAAGTGAAGAAACATCTACCTCATCCTCCTCAGAGGACAGTGACACTGATGAAAGCTCCTCTAGTTCCTCATCCTCAGCCTCCTCCACAACCTCTTCCTCCTCCTCTGATTCAGACTCAGATTCCAGCTCTTCTAGTAGCAGCAGCACCAGCACAGATAGCAGCTCTGAGGATGAACCACCAAAGAAGAAGAAAAAGAAATAGTTGTTCCATCCATATTGGACCGATGGACTGAAAACATTAATGTGATTCTCAAAAGGGAATTTAGAATATGTTAAGGCCAAATAGGTTAACTGGTGAAAATTTTTAGAATTCAAAAGTTTCTAAATGTTTTACATTGCAAGAGCATAAAGAGTATTAATAATGAATTATATATAGAGACTTTTTTATTTGAAGGGTGAATCCTGTTTTTCTTTTTTATCTTTAAAATATATCTCTAGAACTTAAAGCTGAAATCTCCAAACCTGTTTGTGTGATGAAACTATCTTTTCTTTCTGTGAAATAAATGCCATACTTTGTTATGTATGTTAGTGGTATATACCAGACATATTTTCAGGATGGTGCATCAGAATATTTGGCAGTGAATTTCTAATGCTTTTGGCTGTGTGTTACGTAAGATTTAATATGTTGTTACTGTAAGCTTAGGAGTTTTCCTATTGTTAATAAATGTGCTCTATTTTTACATTTATGTTCAGAAAGTTATTCTGACTTTTTGTCCTAAGTGGTATGTTCAAGGAGCCTATTAATATATTTATAGTTTTTGAATGCTACAAGTTTCAAGTTGCTGTGTTACATCATTCATTTTCTTCTGGTTCCTTAAGTTTTTCAAGTTATCCTTTTCTGAGGAAAATTATTCTAGAGGAACCTAAAAAGGGACAAAAAATCTGAAACTACTTAGGAGTCTAATCTCGGTGCCTTCTGATAAAGTCAGTGTATCAGAAAAGAAAGCAGCCATGTAAGAGGATAACTTAAGTAGAAGTGCTAGAAATATCTTTGTGTATTAACATGCAATAAAAGGTACCATTCAAAGCAGGGGAAAGGTAGGAGGAAGAGGTAATTTTTACTGCAAATTAGGGCAGCCTTGTTTGCCTTTTATTAAAAGTTTTTTTAAGCTTTCATAAAGATTGCCTTTTGTTATTTTTGCAATTATGGTATTATAGTTTATATGCTAACTAGTCATGTAACAGTCTACTGCATAAATATGAATGACTAGGATTAATCTGGTGTGTTTACATAGGATAGACATAGTTGAAATCTAGCATGAAAGGTTAAAAAGGAAATACTGCACAATATTTCTTAAAAGTAAAATGTTATTGTGGTGAGAGTCTTTGGTTTAACATCACAGCATTCTGTGATATCTTTGTAACTTTTTGGAAAGAGATATCATTTGTAGAAAAATTTTGATTTGGGTTAAATATAGGTTTTTAAAACTATAAATGTCTTTTTTATATTTTTATGAAAAAGCAGTAGAAAATTACTTTTGAAGAAAATGAGCCATTTAAATATTAAAATAAATATATGTATGTTGTGAGTTTAGGGAACCTGTAATTGTCAGTTTTACAAAACCATCTGTGTTGAATGGTTGTAAATAAATTCTCAAAACATAATTTCAAAAGCTGCCTACAGAATATTATCACTTGACAGATAAAGTTAATAAGTTACCAATCAGGCACATTTGATAATGTTTGTCTCTGTAAAGGTAATGTTAGCAGTTAAAGAACATGGATGAGAAAAGAATGTGTTACATAGGTTGCATCACTTGAAGTTAAATAAAACTCACAATTTGTGCTCACAAGCTTAAGCTTCTGTTATCTCTTTACTGTTTTATTTAATCCCAGTTCTTACTCCATTTGAGATGTAAGGGCATTTGAACAAATTCAAATTTTAAAGTTTTACTATTATGGCTATTAAAAGTATGACTGGGCCGGATGCGGTGGCTCACGCCTGTAAGCCCAGCACTGTGGGAGGCCAAGATGGGTGGATCATAAGGTCAGGAGTTCCAGACCAGCCTGGCCAAGGTGGTGAAACCCCATCTCTACTAAAAATTAAAAAAAATAGCCAGGCACAGTGGTGGGCACCTGTAATCCCAGCTACTCAGTAGGCTGAGGCAGGAGAATTGCTTGAACCCCAGAGGCAGAGGTTGCAGTGAGCCGGGATCGTGCCACTGGGCTCTCGCCTGGGCAAAAGAGCAAGACTGTCTAAAAAAAAAAAAAAAAAAAAAAAGTATGACTAGAGAGGTACAGAGAGCAAGAGCTCAATTCTTCTAGTCACACATTTCATTCAAAAAGACAGAATCAGGCTGGTCATAGTGGCTCCTGCCTGTAATCCCAACACTTTGGGAGGTCCAGGTCCAGATGGGAGAATCACTTGAGTCCAGGAGTGTGATACCACCCTGGGCAACATAGTAAGACTCCTTCTCTACAAAAAATTGAAAAATTTGTTGGGCATGGTGGTATGCCCCTATAGTCTCAGCTACTCAGGAGGCTGTGGCAAGAGAATCGCTTGAGCTGAGGAGGTTGAGGCTGCCATGAGCCGTGATTGTGCGACTCCAGCCTGGGTGACAGAGTGAGAAAAAACAAAAAACAGAATCAATGGCAAAGTGGATACTAACTTTGGAAAGTTTTATTTTTAGTCCTGCCTAAAATCAGGACTCTGGAAGTTGACTCCCTGGCAAATACAGTGAGTATATATTACTTAACCACAATCATAGTGAGTATATTACTTAACTACAATCATATCAAAAGGAGTCGTTAGATGATAGGTTTTCATTCTACACACATTCTGTTATTAATAGACTATACAGTATACAGATTTTGTCCTAGAATGAACATACAGCATTAGCCATAAGTTAACACTGGAAGTGGAAAAAGTGCAGAGAGTCACATGTATTCTTTTTACATTTTGAACTGTAGATTTACAGAAAAGTTGCAAAAATAATACAATTCCCTTATAAACCTCATCTAGCTTCCCATAGTGTTAACATCTTACATAACCATGGCACAATTGCCAGAACCAAGAAATTAACATCTAGTGAAACACTTTTTTTTGGGGGGGGGGGGTTCACGCTTGTTGCCCCGGATGGAGTGCAATAGCATGATCTTGGCTCACCACAACCTCTGCCTCCTGGGTTCAAGCGATTCTCCTGCCTCAGCCTCCCAAGTAGCTGGGATTACAGGCATGCACCACCATGCCCAGCTAATTTTATATTTTAAAGAGACAAGATTTCACCACACTGGTCAGGCTGGTCTTGAACTCCCAACCTCAGGTGATCCGCCCACCTCAGCCTCCCAAAGTGCTGGGATTACAGGCATGAGCCACCACGCCCAGCCAAATACTATTTTTTAAGGACATCCTATTATAGTAAAATACTATTAAACTGGAAACCTTATTCATATTTTGCTCATTTTCCCACTAATATCCTTTTTCTGTTCCAGAATACTACCCAGAAAATACATTTAGTTACTTCTACCTTTACTACAGTCTCAATACTTCTTCAGTGTTACCTTGTTTTTCATGCCCTCATCACTTTTGAAGAATTATTTTGTCTAACACCCCTCAATTTGGGTTTGTTTGGCTGGGTGCAGTGGCTTGTGCCTCTAATCCCAGCACTTTGGGAGGCCGAGGTGGGTGGATCATTTGAGGTCAAGAGTTCAAGACCAGCCTGACTGGCATGGTGAAACCCCATCTCTACTAAAAATACAAAAACAATTAGTCGGGCATGGTGGCGCATGCCTGTAGTCCCAGCTACTCAGGAGGCTGAGGCAGGAAAATTGCCTGAACCTGGGAGGCAGAGGTTGCAGTGAGCCAAGATCGTGCCATTGGACTCCAGAACGGGTGACAGAGCGAAACTGTCAAAAAAAAAATTGGTTTTGTCTGATGTCTTCTCGTGATTGAGGTTATGCTTTTTGGAAGAATATCACCGAAATAAAGTGTCCTCAGTCAATCATAAGAGAGTCATAATGTTCATATGTCTTCTATATTACTGGTGATGTTGACCTTGATCACTTGATTAAGGTGGCTCCAGGCTGGGTGCAGTGGCTCATGCCTGTTATCCCAGCACTTTGGGAGGCCAAAGCGTGCAGATTGCTTGAGCTCAGGAGTTTGAGACTGGGCAACATGGCAAAACCCCATTTCTACAAAAAACACAAAATTATGCCTGGTACAGTGGCTCACACCTGTAATCCCAGCACTTTGGGAGGCTGAGGCGGGTGGATCACCTGAAGTCAGGAGTTTGAAACCAGCCTAGGCAACATGGTGAAACCTGTCTCTACTGAAAATACAAAAATTAGGCTAGACACAGTGCCTTAAGCCTGTATCACAGCACTTTGGGAGGCCAAGGCAGGAGGATCATGAGGTCAGGATATTGAGACCTTCCTGGCTAACACAGTGAAACCCTGTCTCTACGAAAAATACAAAAAATTAGCCGAGCGTGGTGGTGGACACCTGTAGTCCCAGCTACTCAGGAGGCTGAGGCAGGAGAATTGCTTGAACCCAGGAGGCGGAGGTTGCAGAGAGTGGAGGTCATGCCACTGCACTCCAGTCTGGGTGACAGAGTGAGACTCTGTTGCAAAAAAAAAAAAAAATTAACTGGGCACAGCAGCACATGCCTATAATCCCAGTTACTCGGAAGGCTGAGGCAGGAGAATTGCTTGAACCCGGAAGGTGGAGGTTGCGCCACTGCACTCCAGCCTGGGTGACAGAAAGAAACTCTGTCTCCAAAAAAAAAAAAAAAAAAAAAATTAACCAGGTGTGGCTGGGTGCAGTGGCACACGCCTGTTAACCTAGCATTTTGGGAGGTCGAGGCGGGTGGATCACGAGGTCAGGAGTTCAAGACCAGCCTGACCAACATGGTGAAACCCCATCTCTACTAAAAATACAAAAATTAGCTGAGTGTGGTGGTGGGAGCCTGTAATCCCAGCTACTCAGGAGGCTGAGGCAGGAGAATCGCTTGAACCTGGGAGGCAGGGGTTGCAGTGAGCTGAGACCAGCCCCTACACTCCAGCCTGGATGACAGAGTGAGACTCATGCCTAAAAAAATAAAAGAAAGAAAAAGCCAGGTGTGATGGTGTGCATTTGTAGTCTCAGCTACTGGGGAAGAATAGGTGGGAGGATGGCTTGCAGCCAGGAGGCCCAGGCTACAGTGAGCTGAGATTGCGCCACTGTACTCCAGACTGAGCAAAAGTGCCAGACCTTGTTTCAAAAAAAAAAAAGAGCCAAGTATGTGGCATTGCTTGAGCCCAGGAAGTCCAGGCTGCAGTGAGCCGAGATCAGGCCACTGCACTGTAGCCTGCTTGACAGAGTGAGACCTTAACACAAAAAAAAAAAAAAAAAAGGTTATTATCAGATTTTTCCACTGTAGGTTACTACCTTTTCCTTTTTAGCTAATAGATAATTTAGGGAAGATATTTTGAGACTATGCAACTTGTTTCTCCTCAGACTCATTAGTTTTAGTGATTCAGTGGACCTTATGTACAATAATTATTACTATTCTATCATCCTTTCCAAACAATGGTTTTCTTTTCTTTTTTATTTTTTTGAGGAGTCTTGCTCTGTCACTCAGGCTAGAGTGTGGTGGCACGATCTCAGCCCACTGCAAGCTTAGCCTCCCAGGTTGAAGTGATTCTCCTGCCTCAGCCTCTCAAGTAGCTGGGATCACAGGCGCCCACCACCAGGCCTAGCTAATTTTTGTATTTTTAATAGAAACGAGGTTTCATCATGTTGGCCAGGCTCGTCTCGAACTCCTGATCTCAGGTGATTCCCCCCAACCTCGGCCTCCCAAAGTTCTAGGATTACAGGCGTGAGCCACTATGCCTGTCCCCAAATGATGGTTTTTGTTGTTGTTTGAGCTGGAGTTTCACTCATGTTGCCCAGGATGGAGTACAGTGGCACAATCTCGGCTCACTGCAACCTCCGCCTCCCG
This sequence comes from Pithecia hirsuta, assembly GCA_963573645.1. NCBI lineage: Eukaryota > Metazoa > Chordata > Mammalia > Primates > Pitheciidae > Pithecia > Pithecia hirsuta. The sequence continues at coordinate 24,047 of CAUYLZ010096914.1, read as the reverse complement.
GGTTCAAGCGATTCTCTTGCCTCAGCCTCCTGAGTAGCTGAGCTTACAAGCATGTGCCACCACATCCAGCTAATTTTTGTCTCTTCTAAAAATACAAAAATTAGCTGGGCATGGTGGCACATGTCTGTAATTCTAGCTACTTGGGAGGCTACGACAGGTGGATAGCCATTTTCTGACACCAAGTTGTGCCTTTGACAGAAAAAAATAATAATACTGGAAACCAGAACTTGAATTATGGTGCCTTAATTGAAACAAGTTGACCCAAAACACCATTTCAAATTGTACTTTTGTATGCTTCCCTGCAGGTTTTTACACCCTGGGAAAATTGTGCCATAAAGAAATTTAGAGATGTGTTTGTGCCAAAGGGGGAGAAAGGCTTTATCAAAGAGGAAGAGAAAAAGGAAAAGCAGTGTGATACCTGGGCTACAGATTCCTTCTCAGTTCAACTTTAGGTGTAGGTGCCCATGGAAGGTGAAGACCTGGAAATTGCCAGTGTTCTTGAAAGTTTTTTGTGAACCCCCAAGGGTATTTGTATCTGCTATTCAAGGTAATCAGTAATAACCACAAACATTAACAGAAGTCTTCTTTGGAAGTACTATACAAAGACGTGTAAATAACACTTCAACAGTGGTTTCCTTGGAATTCGTCATATAGCTGGAGAAACCAGACTCACAAAAAATAAAGGAAAAGAGAACTTTCAGTTAAACATGGTAAACTGAACCCAGTGTTCACTATTATTTCCTCCTAAAATCTAAAATGGCAGAAAAGAGACAAAAAAGCATAAACTCATGAGGCATAGAGAAAAAAAGAGAAGATATACTAGTCAGTGTTCTCCAGAGAAGCAGAACCAATAGGAGATTTCGTGTGTGTGTGTGTGTGTGTGTGTGTGTGTGTGTGTGTGTGTGAGATATATAAACATACAGATATATGTGAGGATATTTATTGTGGGAAATGGCTCATGCAGTTCTGGAAGCTGAGGAGTCCCACAGTCTGCTGTCTGCAAGCTGGAATACAAGAGAGTCAGTGATATAACTCAGTCTGTGTCCAAAAAGACCTGGGAAGCAGAGAGTCTGCTGGTGTTAAAAGTCCCAAAATTCAAAGACCCAGGAACCAGAAGCTCCAAAGTCCAAGGACAGCAGAAGATAGATGTTCTAGCTCAAAAAGAAAGAGAGAAAGGCCAGGTGTGGTGGCTCATGCCTGTTATCTCAGCACTTTGGGAGGCAAGGTGGGCAGATCACCTGAGTTTGAGACCAGCCTGGCCAGCATGGTGAAACCCCATCTCTACTAAAAATACAAGAATTAGCTGGGTGTGGTGGTGGGATCCTATAATCCCAGCTACTTAGGAGGCTGAGGCAGGAGAATTGCTTGAACCTGGGAGGCAGAGGTTGCAGTGAGCCAAGGTCACACCATTGTACTCCATCCTCCAACCTGGGCAAGAGCTAGATGCTGTCTCAAAAAAAAAAAAAAAGAAAAGAAAAGAATTCTGTCTTCCTCTGCCTATTTCTAGTTGGGCTCTTAATGGATTGTATGATGCCTGGGGGAATGGATCTTCTTTAGTCGGTTTACTGATTCAAATGCTAATCTCTTCCCAAAACACCCAGAAATAGTGTTTTACCAGCTATCTGGGAATCCCTTAGCCCAGTAAAGTTGATACATAAAATTAATCACCATAGGAGATGAAACAGATGAGAAATGACAACTATACTGGAAACTGACAAGTGGATGTTGACTTAAATAACCAAAGAAAGCCAAACCCTAAGCCCACAGTGAGGAAAAGTAAACAGGAAGCAAATTACAGACTCTGAAAAGCCTCCAAACTTGATGGCACTATACACTTCTGCCAGCCAAGGCACAAAGAGGGCTTGAAAGCAGACTGGTAGAAAGTTTATGTAAGAAGATGCACCCCTATGCTCTCCCCTCCTGTTCATGCCGTCTTAGTGGGTTTAATTTTTTTATCATGACATTTTGCAAATGAACAATAGTGAACATCTATGTTCATTTTTTTTTCTAGGTTTCTTTTCTTGAGATAGGGTCTCATTCTGTTGCCCAGGCTGGAGTTTAGTAGTGTGATTACAGCTCACTGCAGCCTTAGCCTCCCAGGCTCAAGTGATCTTTCCACCTCAGCCTCCCTAGTAGCTGGGACTACGGGTGTGTGCCACCATGCCTGGCTAATTTTTGGATTTTTTGTAGAAATGAAGTCTCATCATGTTGCCCAGGCTGTTCTCGAACTCCTGGGCTTAAGCTATCCTTCCACCTCAGCCTCCCAAAGTGCTGAGATTACAGGTGTGAGACACCACACCCAGGAGGAACATCTGTGTTCAGTCTGCCATGATTAATGAGTATTCTATTAATTAATTAATTATTTTTTAATTTTTTTATTTTTTTGAGACAGGGTCTCACTCTGTCCCCCAGACTGGAGGGCAGTGGCACAATCTTGACTCACTGCAACCTCTGCCTCCCAGGCTCAAGTGATTCTCCTGCCTCAGCCTCCCAAGAAGCTGGGATTACAGCCACATGCCACTACTGCCTGGCTAATTTTTATATTTTTAGTAGAGACAGGGTTTCACCATGTTGGACAGGATGGTCTTGAATTCTTGACCTCAAGTGATCCACCCACTGCGGCCTCCTAAAGTGCTAGGATTACAGGCATGAGCCATGGTGCCTGGCCCATGATTAATTTAAAATTAAGTAAGAAACAATACAAGTTGCCATATGCTAAGAACCACTTGAAATGGCCAGGCAAGGTGGCTCACGCCTGTAATCCAGCACTTTGGGAGGCCGAGGCAGACAGATCACCTAAGATCAGGAGTTCAGGACCAGCCTGGCCAACATAGTGAAACCCGGTCTCTACTAAAAATACAAAAAATTAGCTGGGCATGGTGGTGGATGCCTGTAATCCCAGCTACTCAGGAAGCTAAGACAGGAGAACGGCTTGAACCTGGGAGGCAGAGGTTGCAGTGAGCCGAGATCACACCATTGCACTTCAGCCTGGGCAACAAAAAAAAGAAAAATGAACCACTTGGAATAAAGACAGTGAGTAAGGGCTTCATTTATAAATCTCCAGCCCCGGATATTTCTCTAACAAAAATTTTGGATAAAATCAAGAATGAAAAACCACAGAACTGCTGGGAAACTTTTTAGCATTTGGACACTGTGCTATGTACTTGGAAAACTGATTTCCTTCCTTAAGAAGTCCTGAGGGAGGCTGGTCTAAGTGCAGTGGTGTTTGCAACTAATTTATCACAATCACTTACAGATTTCTTTGTTCCTTCACCATTCCCACTGTTTCACTTGACTAGCCTAAAATTAAATTAAATAAAATGAAATAAAATAAATAAATAAAAGTCCTGGGGCCGGGCGCAGTGGCTCACGCCTGTAATCCTCACTTTAGGAGGCCAAAGTGGGTGGATTATGAAGTCAGGAGATCGAGACCTTCCTGGCCAACATGGTTAAACCGCGCCTCTACTAACATACAAAAAAAAATTTGCAGGGTGTGGTGGCATGCACATGTAGTCCCAGCCTCCCAGCTACTTGGGAGACTGAGGCAGGGGAATTGCTTGAACCCAGGAGATGGAGGTTGCAGTGAGCCAAGATCGCACCACTGCACTCCAGGCAACAGAATAAGACTCCGTCTCAAAAAACAAAACAAAACAAAAGCCCTGAGGGGATTCTGTACTAGGCAAATTCATTAAAAAATCTGGGATCACAAAACATGTAAACCAAAACCACAAGACACGTGCACGAGGAAAAATCCTCTCTAGTTAGCAGTCTTGAAGGGTCACTGAGCCTGTGGACAGAAGAGAAAACTTATTCATTCAGGTGAACTTTAACAACTGTTATTAAGCACCTGGTCCTGTCCCTTGAGGGTTTACAGGCTATTAATAAACAACTATAGTTTTGTCTTTAAGTGCTGCAAATGTCTTCCTAGAGAGCTTAGAGACTTAAACAATTGCTGGAAGTTTGGCAGAGTTTTCCAGGGGAGGTGGATATGGCTGAGAAACAGCTGTTGGGCCTGGCGGGAAGCCTGGTTGTACGGGAGCCTGGCAGGAGTTGAGGATGCTGGTGATAATTGTTTTATTCTCAAGGGTACAATAGATCAGGCTAAGGAATTTGTATTTTATTTGGAAGATGACAGGAGAATCTTACATTCAAGAAATATTTCAAACCTTGTCAAGACTAGAAATAAAGAAACCAATTACATGACTCTGTAAGAAGCAGCCAAGCCCTATACTTCAACCAAGAATCAGATTATCTGTGACCCAGATTTTATAATCTCAGTTTGTGTAAGATGGTATCACTTTTCTTTTGGGTCTGTAATATTAATCTAATCCTAAGAAGGCATCATAATCATATTACCAGGCCGGGCGTGGTGGCTCACGCCTATAATCTCAGCACTTTGGGAGGCCGAGATGGGCGGATCACCTGAGATCAGGAGTTCAAGACCAGCCTGGCCAACATGGTAGAACCCCGTCTCTACTGAAAACACAAAATTTAGCCAGGTGTGGTGGCAGGCACCTGTAATCCCAGTTACTTGGGAGGCTGAGGCAGGAAAATCGCTTGAAGCCATGAGGCGGAGATTACAGTGAGCCGAGACTGTACCATTGAACTCCAGCCTGGGTGACAGAGCGAGACTATGTCTCAAAAAAAAAAAAAAAAGATAAAATTAATAAAACCCTTGATGTTAATGGTGTTTGTAAACATATATAAAAATACAGAAGGTCGGGCATGGTGGTTCACTCCTGTAATCTTAGCACTTTGGGAGGTCCAGGCAGACAGATTGGTTGAGCCCAGGAGTTTGAAACCAACCTGGGCAACATGGCAAAACCCCATCTCTGCCAAAAATACAAAAACTGAGGTGGGAGGATCACCTGAGCTTGGAGAAGTCAAGTCTGCAGTGAGCTGTGATTGAGCTAGTGTACTCCCGCCTGGGCAACAGAGTAATACTCCATGTCAAAAAAAAAAGAAAGGAAAAGAAGAAATATTTTAAACACATATTATATATATTTTTAAATATATATGTATAATAATCACAAAATACATAGCTGATCAGCTTGTATTCAACATTGAAATATTCAAGGAAAATTCTTTTCACATTTTATTAAATGTGTTGGCTTATTATTATTAAATATATATATATATATATATATTTATATTTTTTTGAGACAGAGTCTCACTCTGTAGCCAGGCTGGAGTGCAGTGGCACGATCTTGGCTCTCTGCAACCTCTGCCTCCCAGGTTCAAGTGAGTCTCCTGCCTCAGCCTCCCGAGTAGCTGAGATTACAGACATGTGCTACCATGTCCAGCTAATTTTTGTATTTTTAGTAGAGACAGGGTTTCACCATGTTGTCCATGATGGTCTTGATCTCTTGATCTTGTGATCCACCACCTCAGCCTCCCAAAGTGCTGGAATTACAGGCATGAGCCACCATGCCTGGCCTTAGGTATGAGAGATATTAAGAAGGTAGAAATGACAGAATTTTGTGATCAGTTGATTACAGTAGTGAGAGAGGTATACCTGGAAAGGTTTCAAGCTCTGTTGTTTGGATGATTGGGTGAATATAAAAATATAAATATAAAAATAAAATATATTTATATATTTATATATAAATATATAAATATAAAAATAAATATAAAAATAAACATTTCAGGCCGGGTGTGCCTGAAATTTTTTTTGTTTTTGTTTTTGAGACCGGATCTAGCTCTGTCGCCCATACTGGAGTGCTTTGTCATGATCTTGGCTCACTGCAACCTCCATTTCCTGGGTTCAAACGATTCTCCTGTCTCAGCCTCCCGAGTCACTGGGATTATAGGCGTGGGCCATCACACTTAGCTAATTTTTATATTTTTAGTAGAGATGGGGGTTTCATCACGTTGGCCAGGCTGGTCTCGAACTCCTGACCTCAAGTGATCTGCCCATCTCAGCCTCCCAAAGTGATGGGATTACAGGTGTGAGCCACTGCACCCAGCTACCAAGGTAGTTCACATTCTACACTATAAAACAAGTCTTGGCCAGGCGTAGTAGTTCATGCCTGTAATCCCAGCACTTTTGGAGGCAAAGGTAGGCAGATCATGAGGTCAAGACATTGAGACCAGCCTGGCCAACAAGGTGAAACCCCGTCTCTACTAAAATACAAAAATTAGCCAGGCATGGTGGCACATGCTTATAGTTCCAGCTACTCAGGAGGCTGAGGCAGGAGAACCCAGGAGGTGGAGGTTGCAGTGAGCCAAGATCGCACCACTCACTGCACTCCAGCCTCACTACAGAGCAAGACTCCATCTCAAAAAAAAAAAAAAAAAATTAAAACAAGTCTCAATAAATACGAAAAGGTTCAAGTCATACAAGATATAGTCCTCAACCATAGTAGAATTAAATTAGAAATCAATAACAGAAACATCTCTGGAAAATCCCCCACTATATGGAAACTAAATAAGACACTCCTGTATAATCCATGGTCAAAGAAGTAATCAAAATGAAAATTAGAAAGCATTTTTAACTAAGATTAAAACAAAACATATTAATATATGTGAAATGCTGCTAAAGTAATACTTAGAAGAAATTTATATTAGGGGAAAAGTCTTAAATCAATGACTGCAGCTTTCATCTTAAGAAGCTGGAAAAATAGGTCGGGCATGGTGGCTCAAGCCTGTAATACCAGCACTTTGGGAGGCTGAGGCGGGAGGATCACCTAAGGTCAGGAGTTTGAGACCCGCCTGACCAACATGGAGAAACCTGTCTCTACTAAAAATACAAAATTAGCCAGGTGTGGGCGTGCATACCTGTAATCCCAGCTACTCAGGAGGCTGAGACAAGAGAATCATTTGAACCCGGGAGTCGGAGGTTGTGGTGAGCTGAGATTGCGTCATTGCACTCCAATCTGGGCAACAAGAGCAAAACTCCGTCTCAAAAAAAAAAAAGAAGAAAGAAATAAAAAGAAAAATGAAAGCAAATAAATCCCAAAATAAGAAAAGAAAGAAAAATAAAGATCAGGGCCGGGTGAGGTGGCTCAAGCCTGTAATCCCAGCACTTTGCGAGGCCAAGGCAGGTGGATCGAGACCATTCTGGCCAACATGGTAAAACCTTGTCTCTACTAAAATACAAAAAATTAGCTGGGCATGGCAGCCCATACCTGTTGTCCCAGCTACTTGGGAGGCTGAGGCAGGAGGATCTCTTGAACCCGGAAGGCAGAGGTTGCAATGAGCCGAGATTGTGCGACTGCACTCCAGCCTGGCAACGGAGTGAGACTCTGTCTCAAAAAATAAAATAAAATAAAGATCAGAGCAGAAATCAATGTAATAGAAAATGAAAAAACAGTAAAGTCAATGAACCCAAAAGACAGTTCTATGAGAAGATTAGTAAAACTGATAAACCTCTAACCATAATGCCTAGGATAAAAAAGAGAGAGGACACAAATTACCAACATTAGGAATCACAGAGGTGCTGTTGCTTCAAATTCCCAGATACTAAAAGAACACTAAGAGAACAGTATGAACAACTTTACTCATTTAATAAATTAAATAGGCAGGGCGCTGTGACTTACACCTATAATCCCAGCACCTCAGAAGGCTGAGGCAGGACAATTGCTTTAGGCCAGCAATTGGAGATTAGCCTGTGCAACATAGTGAGACTTGGCCTCTAGAAAACATTTTTTAAAAATTATCCAGGTTTAGCGGTGCATACCTGTAGTCCCAGCTACTTGGAGGCTGAGATGGAAGGATTGCTTGAGCCCACAAGTCTGAGGCTGAAGTGAACTGTGATTGCACCACTGCACTCCAGCCTTGGCAATAGAGCAAGACCCTGTCTCTTTAAAAATTAAATAAATAAAAAAATACATACGTACATAAATTAGATGAATGGACAACTTCTTTGAAAGACAAACTACCAAGGCTCACTTAAGAATAAACAGATGGGGTGGGCGCAATGGCTCATGCCTATAATCCCAGCACTTTGGGAGGCTGAGGTGGGTGGATCACTTGACGTCAGGGGTTCTAGACCAGCCTGGGCAAAAAGGTGAAACCCTGTCTCTACAAAAAATACAAAAATTGGCCAGATGTGGTGGTGCATGCCTGTCATCCCAGCTACTCTGGAGGCTGAGGTGGGAGGATTCCTTGAGCCCAGGAGGTTGAAGTAGCAGTGAGTGAAAATCGTGCCACTGCACTCCAGCCTAGGCAACAGAGCAAGACTCTGTCTCAAAAAAAAGAAAAAAGAAAAAAGAAAAAACAAACAAATTTATACACTTAAAGGGAATAAACTTCAAACAGTGAGAAATATAAATATAGGGTATACCTATACATAAAGACTGGAAATAAAATTGAGTCAATATTTTAAAAATTAGATTTTAGCGTTCATTAGCATTTTTCTGTGTGTAAATTGCTTAAAATTATGGTTTGGATTGTGACAACCAGCCTCCAAGATGGTTCCCAGTGATGCTCATTTCCAGTTACTTATGACCTTGTATAGTCCCTTTCCATATGGAATCAGAGCTAACCTATGTGACCAATAGCAAAGCACAAGAATGGCAGTGTGTGACTTCAGAGGTGAGGTCATAAGGGAGGCATTACAGCTTCTGCTTTGTCTCTGGAAACACTTCCAAGGTCTCTTCTGTTGCCCTGGCTGAGTGCAGTGCATGATCATGATTCACTGCAGCTTCGACCTCCCTAAGCCCAGGTGATCTTTTACCCTAGCTTCTTATGTAGCTTGGATCTCAGGTGTGCACCACCATGCCCAACTAATTTTTTATAATAGCAATAGGGTCTTGCTATATTGCTCAGGCTGCTCTGGAACTCTTGGGCTTAAGGGATCCTTGGCCTTCCAAAGTGCTGTGATTACAGGCATACGGCAATGTGCCTGGCCCACCAGAATAAATCTTAGAATATTCTGATCACCATGAAAAGAAACCCTGTACCTATTAGCAGTCACTACCCATTTCCAGTGTCCCATCCCCCAACCACCCAGCCATAGACAACCACTAATCTACTTTCTGTCTCTATAGGTTTGCCTATTGTGGACATTTAATACAAATGGAATCACAAAATATATTTTCCTTTGTGACTGGCTTTTTTCACTCAGCATAAAGTTTTCAAGGTTTGTTAATATTGCAGCACGTATCAATAATTCATCTCTTTTTATTACCAAATAAGCCTCATATTGAAATTTGATCCCCAATGTTGGAGGTGGGGCCTACTGGGAGGTGTTTGGGTCAGAGGGATGGATCCCTTATTAATAAATTAATTACCTCCCTGGTCAGGGAGTGAGTGAGTTCTAACTCTATTAGTTTACACAAGAGCTGGTTTCTAAAAAAAAGCCTGGCACCTCCCCTGCTCTCTTGCTTCCTCTTTTGCCTTGTCAACTCTGCACACATTGGTTCTCCTTTGCCTTCTGTCATGAGTGGAAGCAGCCTGTGGACCCCACCGAAAGCCTAGGAGATGCCAGCACCATGCCTCCGGTATGGCCTGTAAAACTGTGAGAAAAATAAACCTCTTTTCTTTATAAATTGCCTAGCCTCAGGTGTTCCTTTATAGCAATACAAACAGACTAAGACACCAGTACTATAAACAAAATCAAGTATCTGTCATTTTGATTATAGTCATCCTAGGGGTATGAAGTGATAACTCACTGTTTTGATGTGCATTTCTCTGACGCCTAATAATGTTGAGTATCTTCTTATGTGCTTATTGGTCATTTGCATTTGTATATCTTCTTTGGAAAGATGCCTATTGAGAGCCAGGCAGAGTGGCTCACTCCTGTAATCCCAGCAGTTTGGGAGGCCAAGGTAGAAGGATCACTTGAGGTCAAGAGTTTAAGACCAGCCTGGCCAACATGGTGAAACTCCATCTCTACTAAAAATATAAAAATTAGCCGGGCGTTTTGTTTTGTTTTGTTTTTAATTGAAAAAAAAAAAAAAAAAAAATAGGCCCGGCGCGGTGGCTCACCCCTGTAAACCCAGCATTTTGGGAGGCCAAGGCGGGCGGATCACGAGGTCAAGAGATCAAGAACATCCTGGTCAACATGGTGAAACCCCATCTCTACTAAAAATACAAAAATTAGCTGGGTGCGGTGGCATGTGTCTATAGTCCCAGCTACTTGGGAGGCTGAGGCAGGTGAATCACTTGAACTTGGGATTCGGAAGTTGCAGTGAGCCGAGATCGCACCATTGTACTCCAGACTGGGCATCAAGAGCAAAACTCCGTCTCAAAAAAAAGAAAAAGAAAGATGTCTATTGAGATCCTCCGATCATTTTTTATCTATTTTTCTTTTTTGAGATGGAGTTCCGCTCTGTTTCCCAGCAGGAGTGCATTGACACGATCTCAGCTCCCGGCAACCTCTGCCTTCCAGGTTTAAACTATTCTCCTGCCTCAGCCTCTCAAGTAGCTGTAATTACAAGGTGCACACCACCACACCCAGCTAATTTGTGGTTTTTTTGTTTGTTTGAGATGGAGTTTCACTCTGTTACCAAGCTGGAGTGCAGTGGCATGATCTCAGCTCGCTGCAACCTCCGACTCCCAGGTTCAAGCGATTCTCCTGCCTCAGCCTCCTGAGTAGCTAGGATTACAGGTGCCCACCACCACACCCAGCTAATTTTTGTATTTTTGGTAGCGACGAGGTTTCACCATGTTGGTCAAGATGGTCTAGTAGAGAGGGGGTTTCACCATGTTGGCCAGTCTGATCTCCAACTCCTGACCTCAGGTGATCCACCCACCTTGGTCTCTCGAAGTGCTGGTGGCACTTTGACCATTTTTTTTCTTTTTTGTGATGGAGTCTTGCTCTGTCACCCTGGCTGGAATGCAGTGGCTCAATCTTAGCTCATTGCAACATCCACCTCCTAGGTTCAAGCGATTATTCTGCCTCAGCCTCCCTGGTAGCTAGGACTACAGTCGTGTGCCACCAAACCCAGCTAATTTTTGTATTTTTAGTAGAGACAGGGTTTCACTATGTTAGCCAGGCTGATCTCAAACTCCCGACTTCGTGAACCACCTGCTTCGCCCTCCCAAAGTACTGAGATTACAGGCATGAGCCACCGCACCCAGCCCCTTGGACCATTTTTTAAAAGCTGAATTGTCACTGGGCATGGTGGCAATGGAATTAAATTGTCTTAGAACTCTTGTTGAATATTGGGCTGGGTGAGGTGGCTCACACCTGTAATCCAAGCACTTTGGGAGGCCAAGGCAAGTGGATCATCTGAGGTCAGGAGTTCAAGACCGGCCTGGCGAACATGGTGAAACTCTATTGCTACTAAAAATACAAAAATTAGCCGAATGTGGTGACAGGCTCCTGTAATCCCAGCTACTCAGGAGACTGAGGCAGAATTGCTTGAACTCGGGAGGCAGGGGTTTCAGTGAGCCAAGATCACGCCATTGCACTCCAGCCTGGGTAACAGAGCAAGACTTCATCTCCAAAAAAAAGAGGGGGCTGGGCTGGGTGTGGTGGCTTATGCCTGTGGGCAGATCACAAGGTCAGGAAATCGAGACCATCCTGGCCAACGTGGTAAAACCCCGTCTCTACTACAAATACAAAAATTAGCTGGGCGTGGTGGCGTGTGCCTGTAGTCCCAGCTACGAAGGAGGCTGAGGTAGGAGAATCGCTTCAACCTGGGAAGCAGAGGTTGCAGGGAGCCAAGATCGCGCCACTGGACTCCAGCCTGGCAACAGAGCTAGACTCTGTATCAAAAAAAAAAAAAAAAAAAGAATTCTGGCTGAACATCAACTACTTATAAATGAGTGTTTATTTTTGGACTTTAATATTCTTTTTATTTGTATGTCTTTGACCCTTACAGAGATGATGAATGTTAGCAATACTGCTCAGGTGTTGTCATTGCTCATTTAATGAGCAATGTTGGATTGGAAGTGACTGAAGAATTAGCTTCAAAGAGTAATCTTGGCTGGGAGCAGTGGCTCATGCCTGTAATCCCAGCACTTTAGGAGGCCAAGGAGGGCAGATCACGAGGTCAGGAGTTTGAGACCATGTTGGCCAACATGCTGAAACCCCATCTCTACTAAAAATACAAAAATTAGCTGGGTGTGGTGGCGCTCGCCTGTAATCCCAGCTACTCAGGAGGCTGAGGCATGGGAATTGCTTGAACTCCTGGAGGCAGAGGTTGCAGTCAGCTGAGATTGCACCACTGTACTCCAGCTTGGGTGACAGAGGAAGACTCCTTCTCAAAAAATAAAAAAATAAAAAGGAGTTGTCTTTACGGAATGAGTACATGTGAGAATATTTTCAAAGAAGTTGAAAGTCAGTACAATCCAAAGTGGAATCTGCTAAGATGTGTTACAATTGATGCTATTACCAATATTTGCAGAGCAGAAGAAACTTAGTTGGGCATATTCACTAAGCTTGTGACAATGTAAGATGTTTAAAGCCTTGTAGTCAACAGTGAACTTTATTTGCTCTTCTAGAATTAATCATTATGAGTTCCAGGATGTTTTTCAGTAAGGAAGCTCAATATCCTGACTTGATCTACCATACAGCAGTTTGATGGCTTAGCAGTTGTAACTTATTATTTTATTTGGGCTCAGGGCTGAGAAGGAAATATTTAAAACTTGTGGTAAAATACACACAACATTAAATTTACCATCCTAGCCATTTTTAAGTGTACAGTTCAATGATATTAAGTATATTCACAATGTTGTGAAACCATGGCCACCATTACCACCATCCATCCATCTCCAGACCTTTTTTTATTTTTTGAGACGGAGTTTCACTCTTGTTGTCCAGGCTGAAGTGCAATGGCGCAATCTCGGCTCACTGCAACCTCCTTCTCCCAGGTTAAAACAATTCTCCTGCCTCAGCCTCCCAAGTAGCTGGGATTATAGGCATGTGCCACCACGCCTAACTAATTTTGTATTTTTAGTAGAGACAAGGTTTCTCCATTTTAATCAGGCTGGTCTCGAACTCAGGATGTCAGGTGATCCACCCGCCTCAGCCTCCCAAACTGCTGGGATTACAGGCGTGAGTCACCGCATACGGCTTCCAGAACTTTTTTTTTTTTTTTTTTGAGACAGAGTATTGCTCTGTCTCCAAGCTGGAATGCAGTAGTACGATCTCAGCTCACTGCAACCTCCGCCTCCCAGGTTCAAGTGATTCTTCTGCCTCAGCCTCCCGGCTAGCTGGGACTATAGGCATGAGCCACAATGCCCAACTAATTTTTTTGTATTCTAATTTTTTTGTATTTTAGTAAAGACAGGGTTTCACTCTGTTGGCCAGGATGGTCTGGATCCACCCGCCTCGGCCTCCCAAAGTGCTGGGATTAGAGGCGTGAGCCACCACTCCCAGCCTCCAGAACTTTTCATATTGCAAAACTCAAGCTTTATACCCATTAAATAATAGTTCCCCATTACCTCCCTATTCCCAACCCCTAGGAACCACCATTCTGCTTTATGTCTTTGTTAGTTTGACTACTCTTGGTACCGAATACAAGTGAAATCATACAGTATTTGTCTTTTTGATTGTCTTATTTCATCTGGCATAGTATCCTCAAGGTACATGCATGTTTTAGCATTTGTCCTTTTTTCTGTTGTTGAGGCAGAGTCTCACTCTGTTGCCTGGGCTGGAGTGCAGTGATGCAATCTTGGCTCACTGCAAACTCCGCCTCCCAGGTTCAAGGGATTCTTCTGCCTCAGCCAACCAAGTAGCAGGGATTACAGGTGTGCACCACCACACCTGGCTAATTTTTATGTTTTTAGTAGAGATGGGGGTTTCACCATATTGGCCAGGATGGTCTTGAACTCCTGACCTCAAGTGATCTGCCCCCTTCAGCCTCCCAAAGTGTTGGGATTACAGGCGTGAGCCACTGTTAGAATCACCAGAAATGTCAAGTTGCTTTACATACTTTCTGTGGTGTCAAGGTTGTTTTTTTTTTCCTTTTCTTTCTTTTTTTACTGGGACAGAGTCTCACTCTATTGCCCAGGCTGGATTGCAATAGCGCAAACTTGGCTCACTGCAACCTCTGTCTCCTGGGTTCAAACAATTCTCCTACCTCAGCCTCCCGAGTAGCTGGGACTACAGGTACGTGCCACCACACCTGGCTAATTTTTCTATTTTTAGTAGAGACAGAGTTTCGCCATGTTAGTCAACCTGGTCTGGAACTCCTGACCTCAGGTGATCTGCCCGCCTCAGCCTCGAAAAGTGCTGGGATTATAGGCATGAGCCACTGTGCCCGGCTTGGTGTCAAAGTTAAAACAAGACCTGAGATGTCTATTATTGCACAAATTTGCCATATATATCTTTTTTTTTTTTTTTTTTTTTTTTTAAATAGAGATGGAGTTTCTCCAGGTTGGTCAGGTTGGTCTCAAACTCCCAACCTCAGGTGATCTGCCCGCCTTAGCTTCCCAAAGTGCTGGGATTACAGGCATGAGCTGTTGCGCCCGGCCTTCAGCATAGATCTTTTCTGTGATTCAAACTACAGTGCCTGTAACATGTTTCAGCTCTCACATATAAAGGAAATTTTCATATTTCAAAATCAGTTTCAATTTACAATTGAGGCTCTCCTATCTAATCTCGAATTGGAAGGTGATTACTTTTCAATGTAATGATATGCTCAAAGGCATATATTAAGAGAAGTCTAACAGAATTTTTTTTTTCGACAGAGTCTTGCTCTGCCACCCAGGCTGGAGTACAGCAGCACAATCTCAGCTCACTGCAACCTCTACTTCCTTGGTTCAAGCAATTTTCCTGCCTCAGCCTCCTGAGTAGCTGGGATTACAGGTGCACACCACCACGCTCAGCATGATAGCCACGGGACTCTCCAGAACATCATCCCTGCATCTAGCACTACCAAGCTTGTGGGCAAGGTCATCTCTGTGCTGAATGGGAAGCTGGGTGACATGGCCTTCTGTGTCCCTACCGCCAATGTGTCAGTCATGGACCTGACCTGCCATCTGGAGAAACCTGCCAAATGACATCAAAAAGGTGGTTAAGGCCAGACGTGGTGGCTCACACCTGTAATCCTAGCACTTTGGGAGGCTGAGATGGGAGGATTGCTTGGGGCCGGGAGTTCAAGATCAGCCTGGTCACCATAGTGATATCCATCTCTATTTAAAAATATAATAGCCGAATATGGTGACTCATGCCTTTAATCCCAGCACTTTGGGAGGCCAAGGCGGCCAGATCACTTGAGGTCAGGAGTTCCAGTCCAGCCTGACCAACATGGTGAAACTCCATCCCTACTAAAAATACAAAAAATTAGCTGGGTGTGGTGGTGCATACCTGCAATTCCAGCTACTCGGGAGGCTCAGGAGAATCGCTTGAACTTAGCAGGCAGAGGTTGCAGTGAACTGAGATCATGCCACTGCACTCCAGCCTGGGCAACAGAGCAAGACTCTGTCTCAAAAATAAATAAATAGAAATAAATAAAATAAAATAAAGCAGTTAAGTAGGCATCAGAGGGCCCACTCGTGGAAGGGCTTCCTGGGCTACACTGAGCACTAGGTCATCTCCTTCAACATTAACAGTGACACCCACTCTTCCATCTTTTATGCCAGGGCTGGCACTGCCCTCAGTGACCACTTCATCAAGCTTATTTCCTGCTATGACAATGAATTTGGCTACAGCAACAGGGTGGTGAACCTCATGGTCCACATAGCCTCCAAAAAGGAAGACCCCAGACCACCAGCCCCAGAGAGAGCACAAGAGAGAGAAGCCCTCAGCTGCTGGGGAGTCCCTGCCACACTCAGTCTCCTACCACACTGAAAATCTCCCCTCCTGTCAATTTCCATGCAGTCTCCCTGACGAGGGAGAGGCCTAGGCCTAGGGAATCCTACCTTGTTGGGTACCGTCAATAAAGTCCCCTGTACTCAGCCAAAAATATAAAGAATAAAATCTCATGACGGATCAGCATTGACAGAATATTTGCAAGAGCTTTTGATTATAGGAAACACTAACTTCAAATCTCAATTAAGTGAAATGTTATCTTCTGCCAAAAAAAATTGTTTTATTCGTTTTGTTGTTGGTTTTTTTTTTTTTTTTTGGGCGAAATTTCACTGTTGTTGCTCAGGTTGGCGTGTAATGGTGCGATCTTGGCTCACTGCAACCTCTGCCTCTGGGTTCAAGCGATTCTCCTGCCTCAGCCTCCCAAGTAGCTGGGATTATGGGCATGCACCACCATGCCCAGCTAATTTCGTATTTTTAGTAGAGATGGGGTTTCTCCATGTTGGTCATGCTGGTCTCGAACTCCTGTCCTCAAGTGATTCGTCCAACTCAGCCTCCCAAAGTGCTGGGATTACAGGTGTTAGTCACTGTGCCCGGCTTATTTTTTTTTTTTTTTTTTTCTGAGACACAGTCTCTCTCTGTTGCCCAGGCTAGAGTGCAGTGGCTTGATCTTGGCTCCCTGCAAACCTCCGCCTCCCAGGTTCAAGCAATTTTTCTGCCTCAGCCTCCTGAGTAGCTGGGACTATAGGCATGCCCCACCACGCCTGGCTAATTTTTTTGTATTTTTAGTAGAGACAGAGTTTTACCATGTTGGCCAGGCTGGTCTCGAACTCCTGACCTCAAGTGATCCTCCCAAAGTACTGGGTTTACAGGCGTGAGCCACTGCCTCCAACCAAAATTGCTCTATTCTTATTAACAGGCCTGAAAACTTACTCAACTACTGTATTTTAAATTTCGTCAATAAGCCAGTCATGGTGGTTCATCCCTATAATCCCAGCTCTTAGGGAGGCAGAAGCAGGAGGACAGCTTGAGCCCAGGAGTTTGGGACTTGCCTGGGCAATATAGTGAGACTCTATTCTCCACAAAAAGGAAAAAAAAGGTGTAAATTTTATCAATAAAATATTTATGGAAACTTTTAGACTGTTATATACACACCTAGATAAAATTCTCAATTTGGCTCGTTGTGGTGGCTCACACCTGTAACCCCAGCACTTTGGGGAGGCCAAAGTGAGTAGATCACTTGAGGTTGGGAGTTCAAGACTAGCCTGGCCAACATGGTGAAACCCTGTCTCTACTAAAAATACAAAAATTAGCTGGGCGTGGTGGGGGGTGCCTGTAATCCCAGCTACTCGGGAGGCTGAGGCAGGGTACTCACTTGAACCTGGGAGACGAAGGCTGCAGTGACCCAAGATCATATCACTGCACTCCAGCCTGGGCGATACAGATACAGTGAGACTCCATCTCAAAAACAAAAAAATCCTTGATTTTGCCACTTGACCTGCAAAGCCTAAAATATCATTATGGCTAATGATTTATGATTTTTTAGGTTTTGCAGATCAAACATAGAAAGTTTGCTAGGCCAGGCATGGTGGCTCACACCTGTAATCCCAGCACTTTGGGAGGCCAAGTTGGGCAGATCACTTGAGGTCAGGAGTTTGAAACCATCCTGGCCAACATGGTGAAACCCTGCCTCTACTAAAGATACAAAAAATTAGCCAGGCCTAGTGCCTCATGCCTGCAATTCCAGCTGCTCAGAAGGCTGAGGCAGGAGAATTGCTTGAACCCAGAACACAGAGGTTGCAGTAAGCTGAGATGGCACCACTGAACTCCAGACTAGGCGACAGAGCAAGACTCCACAAAAAAAAAAAAAAAAAAAAAGAAAGAAAAAGAATTCAGGGGATCCATCCATACAGTAGAGTAAAAGCAAGTTTGTTTGAGAAGTAAAGAAACAAAAGATGGTTACTCTATAGACAGAACAGTGGCTGGGCTGCTTGACTGAGTATACTTACAGTTATTTTTTGATCATATGCTAAACAAGGGGTGGATTATTCATGAGTTTTCCAGGAAAAGGATGGGATTTGCCAGAACTATGTGTTCCTTCCCGGTTTAGACCATATAGGGTAACTTACAGACGTTGCCATGGCATTTGTAAACTATCATTGTGCTGGTAGGAGTGTCTTCTAGCATGCTAATGATTTATGATTAAGGTGTAGTAAGCAGTGAGGACAATCAGACGTCACTTTCATCACCATCTTGGTTTTGGCCAGCTTCTTTACTGCAGCATTTATTATCAGCAAGGTCTTTGTGGCCTGTATCTCGTGCTGACCTCCTATCTCATCCTGTGACTAAGAATGCCTAACCTCCTGGGAATGCAGCCCAGCATGTCTCAGCCTTATTTCACCTAGCTCATGTTCAAGATGGAGTTCCTCTGGTTGGAACATCTCTGACAATTTTAGGAACTTTTCAAAATTGTTTTCGTATTACTCCGTTCTTGCATTGCCGTAAAGAAATAACTGAGGCTGGGTAATTTATAAAGATAAGAGGTTTAATTGGCTCACAGTTATGCAGGCTATACAGGAAGCATGATGCTGGCATCTTCTTGGCTTCTGGGGAGGCCTCAGGAAACTTACAATCATGGTGGAATGTGAAGGGGGAGCACACCCATCACGAGGCCAGAGTAGGAGCAAGAGAGAGGGAGTGAGGAGGTGCCACACACTTTTTTTTTCTTTTTTTTTGAGACAGAGTCTCACTCTGTCACCCAGGCTAGAATGCAGTGGTGTGATCTGGGCTCACTGCAACCTCCACCTCTCAGGTTCAAGCAATTCTCCTGCCTCAGCCTCCCAAGTAGGTGAGACTACAGATGTACACTACTGTACCTGGCTAATTTTTGTAGAGACGGGGTTTTGCCATGTTGGTCAGGTTGGTCTCAAACTCCTGAGCTCAAGTGATCTGCCTGCCTCAGCCTCCCAAAGTGCTGGGATTATACACATGAGCCACCATGCCCAGCCACACGATATACTTTTAATCAACCAGATCTTGTAAGAACTCATTATCATGAGAAGGGAACTAAGAGGATGGTGCTAAACTATTCATGAGAAACATCTCCATGATCCAGTCACCTCTCATCAGGCCCCACCTCCAACATTGGGAATTATTATTTTACTTGACATTTGGGTGGGAACACAGATCCAAAGCATATCAGTGTTTAAAAGAATAGCTAAGTGCTCAGCTTTTCAATAGATGACTTCAAATGACTTTATGCTCTGTGGTAAGCAGAATAATTCTTCCCCAAAGATGTTCATGTACTAATCCTTAGAACCTGTGAACATGCTTTTTTTTTTGAGGGAAGATCTCTCCCTATCACCCAGGCTAGAGTACAGTGGCAGGATCATGGGTCTTTGCAGTCTTCACCTCCCAGGCTCAATTTATCCTCCTATCTCAGCCTCCCAAATACATGGAATTGCAGGTGTGTACCACTACACCTGGCTAATGTTTCAATTTTTTTAAGAGATGGGGGTCTCACTATGTTGTTCAGGCTGGTCTTGAACTCCTGGGCTCAAGTGATCCTCCTGCCTAAGCCTCCAAAAGTGCTGGAATTACAAGCATGAGCCACTGCATCCAACATAATATGATATTTTATTATTTATTTACTTACTATATTTTTGAGACAGCATTTCACTCTTGTCACCCAGGCTGGAGTGCAATGGTGTGATCTCAGCTCACTGCAACCTCTGCCTCCCAGGTTCAAGTGATTCTCCTGCCTCAGCCTCCCAAGTAGTTGGGATTACAGGCCCATGCCACCAGGTCTGGCTAATTTTTGTATTTTTAGGTTTCTACACATTGGCCAGGCTGGTCTTGAACTCCTGACCTTGTGATCCATGTGCCTTGGCCTCCCAAAGTCCTGGGATTATAGGCATGAACCACCACACCCAGCCCTAATATGCTATTTTATATGGCAAAGGATAATTGAGGTGGGTGATGAAATTAAGGTTGTTTATTTAGTTGACCTTAAAACAAGGAGATGAGATTCTGAATGATCTGAGTTGGCCTAAAATAATCAGAAGTGTCCTTTACTTTTATATAATACATATATAGTATAAATATATATTTGTATAAATATAAATTTGTATAAATATAAAATAAATAATGGAGGTGGAATAGCAAGTGAAAGTGATATGATTTTAAAAGAACACAAACCATCACTACTGGCTTTGAAGATGGAGGAATGGCCCACAAGCCAAGGAATGAGGGCAGCCTCTAGAAGCTGGAAAAGGGAAGAATTCTCCCCCAGAGCCTCTAGAAAGCAGCAGGCTTGCCAAAACATTGTCTTAATCCAGTAAGACTCATAGCAGACTTCTACTGACACAATTGTAAGATAACACATTTGTGGTGTTTGAAGACCCTAAATTTGTGGCAATTAATTACCACAGCAGTAGAAAACTAATATACTGTCCCAGACTCTTAAAAACCCTTTCCTGGCCAGGCACAGTGGCTCACACCTGTAATCCCAGCACCTTGGGAGGTCAAGGCAGGCAAATTACCTGGGCATGGTGGTGGGCACCTGTAATCCCAGCTACTCAGGAGACTGAGGCCCGAAAATCACTTGGACCTGGGAGGCGGAGGTTGCAGTGAGCTGAGATCGTGCCACTGCACTCCAGCCTGGGTGACGAGAGATGAACTGTGTCTCAGAAAAAAAAAAAAACCAAAAAACCCTTTCCTTGCCATGTTCACAAATCCCAGTGTATCATGATTTTTATCCAGTTGTAATCAAGCCCCTTTAATTGAAAAACTCAAAATCAGATCCCCAAACCTTATAAATGTTCCAATTTTGCTTTCCCCCTTGGAGATGTTACTGAGACTCTGACAAGGTAACGATCTATCTTTTTTATTGAAGTAAACAATAACTCAGTTTCCCTTTTTTTTGAGACAGAGTCTTACTCTGTTGCCCAGATTGGAGTACAATGTTGCGATCTCGGCTAACTGCAACCTCCACCTCCCAGGTTCAAGCAATTCTCCTGCCTCAGTCTCCCAAGTACCTGGGATTAGAGGTACCCACCACCATACCTGGCCAATTTTTTGTATTTTTAGTAGAGACAGGGTTTCACCAATGTGCTGTCTTGGCGGTATTTTGGGGGAGCTAGTATCTGACAATTGTCTTATCCTTGTGCTTAGAATAGTACCTGCTATGTAGTAGATGTCTAATAAATATTTGATAAATAATAAATAAATTATCTGAGTTTCTAAAATAATATGGAATGTTTATGTAGCTGTAGTTATGACTTGGTACTTCCTATATCTAGATGTGATTTTCAGAAAATATTGGTGGAGATCATTTAAGGCACAAATGAAAACTTGTACATGGATAATTATAGTAGCTTTATTCATAATTTATTTTATTTTATTTTTTGGACTTCTACAATGACTTGGAATTTTTTTTGTTGTTGTTAATAGAAACAATCCAAATGTCCTTCAACTGATTAATGGTTAAACAAGCTATGTTATATCCACATAATGAAATACTATTCAGCAATAAAAAAAGAAATAAAGTACTGATACATGAAAACAACAATGGATAAATTTCATAACCATTATACCAAAGAAGCCAAACTTGAAAGGCTATATACTGTATGATTCCATTTGTTTGATATTCTGGAAAAGGTAATGCTATAAGGACAAAAAGTAGATCTATATTTTCCAGGAACTAGGGTTGAAATGAAGGATTAAACCAAGGGCCAAGAGGGAATATTTTGTGGTGATTGAAATGTTCTCTATCTTGATTGTGGTAGTAGTTACACAACAGTATGCATTTGTCAGAACTCATAAAACTGTACATTATGAAAGATATATATATATTTTTTTGAGATGGATTCTCACTCTGTTGCCCAGGCTGGAGTGCAGTGGTGAGTTCTCGTCTCACTGCAACTTCCACCTGCCAGGTTCAGCCTCCCAAATAGCTGGGATTACAAGCCCATACCACCATGCCTAGCGAATTTTTGTATTTTTAGTAGAGACAGGGTTTCACGATGTTGGCCAAGCTGGTCTCAAACTCCTGACCTCAACAGCTCCGTCCACCTCTGCCTCCCAAAGTGCTGGGATTACAGGGATGAGCCATCACACTCAGACTAGAATGAATTTTATGACATGTAAATTATACCTCCAGAAACCTAAGTTAAAAACAGCACTCGCCGGGCGTGGTGGCTCATGCCTGTAATCCTAACACTTGGGAGGCTGAGGCGGGTGGATCGCCTGAGGTCGTGAGTTTGAGACCAGCCTGACCAACAAGGTGAAACTCTGTCTTTATAAAAAGAAAAAAGAAAAAAAAAACAGCACTCTACTAAGTATTGCTACTCTAACAATGTACATTAAATGCCTTTTTTTTTTGAGAGGGAGTCTCGCTCTGTTGCCCAGGCTGGAATGCAGATGGCACGATCTTGGCTCACTGCAACCTCTACCTACAGGGTTCAAGTGGTTCTTCTGTCTCAGCCTCCCAAGTAGGTGGAATTACAGGCACGTGCCACCATGCCCAGATAATTTTTGTATGTTAATAGAGATGGGGTTTCACCATGTTGGCCAGGCTGGTCTCGAATTCCTGACCTCAGGTGATCCACCACCTCAGCCTCTCAATGTGCTGGGATTACAGGCATGAGCCATCGCGCCTGGCCTAAATCCTCTGTTAAAATCGTGCATGCTAGTAAAACAATTGTATTTTGCTTTGAGATTTTTGTTTCTCTTTTAGTTTTATGGTACGTCATTTTCTGCAGTTTCTCCATTCTGCACAGTAGTCTTACACTGTTCTGAAACATGAAGTTAGAGACAGAACATTCACTTTGTTAAAACAGATACAACTGATTAAATAAAATGATATAGTATCAAAATATCAAAACTTTAGAAATAATTTTAGGAACCTTTTCTTTCATTTGCTGTAACAGAGGAAACTTCTTATTCGTAGAATAATGCCAAATACAAGGCTACATTGGTCATTCCTCCCCTTTTTGGTTTTTAAATAAGGTCTCATTTTGTATTAAAAAATTATCGTTATCCTTTATGGAACAAGAGCATATTATTTGGGTTAGCTAAATAACATTTACTTCAAAGAAAAAACTTTCTTATAAAGTTTGTTACATATTTTCAATTTTCACCTTAATACTTATCTTTAATCAAAATTATTATGGTGTAAAGTGACAAACACTCATGCCTTTTTTTTTTTTTTTTTTTGAGATGGAGTCTTGCTCTGTCACCCAGGCTGGAGTGCAGTAGAGAGATCTTGGCTCACCAAAACTTCTGCCTCCCACGTTCAAGCAATTCTTTTGCCTCAGCCTCTCGAGTAGCTATGATTACAGGAACGTGCCACCACGCTCAGCTAATTTTTTTTTGGTATTTCTAGTAGAGACAGGTTTCACCATGTTGGCCAGGATGGTCTTGATCTCTTGACCTTGTGATCCACCCGTCTTGGCCTCCCAAAGTGCTGGGATTACAGGCGTGAGCCACTGTGCCCGGCCTACTCTTTTCTTTTGCCATTTTCCATCCCCCGACCCTCCAACCTATACAGCCTCATAAATCTTCTTAAGCAGAATTTGAAAGAAAGTAAATAAAATCGGCACAATTTCTGTGTAGGATAATTTGGTATTATCAAAATTAAAAATCCTTTTGATCTAAAGATCCCAGGCTAAGGATTTATCATATAGGTATAATTTCCTCATTATATGGGGTTTTCATTTTTAATTATTTTCATTTTTTTGAGACAGGTCTTGCTCTGTTACAGAGACTGGAGGGCAGTGGTGGGATTAGGGCTCATTGCAGCCTTCACCTCCTGGGTACAAACGATCCTCCCACCTCAGTCTCCCTAGTAGCTAGGACCATAACCCTGTGCCACCACAGATAGCTAATTTTTTATTTTTTGTATAGACAGGGTCTCACAATGTTGCCCTGTCTTGTATGAGGTTATTCATTGCATCTTAGCATGTAATAGTAATGGCTTGGCAACAAGCTGAATATCCACCTGCAGGGGATTGGTTGGTTAAACAAGTTAGGATATTTGTATACAGTGGAATATTATTCTGCCTCTAGGAAGAAAAAGGTAGTTCTTTTTAAATTTTTATTTATTTATTTATTTCTGATATGAAGTCTCCCCCGTTGCCCATGCTGGAGTGCAATGGCGTGATCTCAGCTCACTGCAACCTCTGCCTCCCGGGTTCAAGTGATTCTCCTGCCTCAGCCTCTCTAGTAGCTGGGATTACAGGCACACGCCACCACCCCCAGCTAATTTTTTTTTTTTTTTTTTTTTTTTTTTTTGAGACAGAGTCTCGCTCTATCGCCAGGCTGGAGTGCAGTGGCGCGATCCTGGCTCACTGCAACTTCCGTTTTCCGGTTTCAAGCAATTCTCCTGCCTCAGCCTCCCGAGTAG
>CAUYLZ010096910.1:0-48950 GCA_963573645.1 Pithecia hirsuta | reverse complement strand
TCTGGCCAATACAGGTGCCCATGCTTTGTTTCCTCACCAATTTATCTATTACCTTCTCCTGCCCACCTATCAATAGCCCCACTGGGCTACCAATGGCAGCTTGCCAAGTCCAGGTCCAGTCTCTCTATAACCAATGCAGTTACCCATGCTTTGTTTCCCCACTGATCAATCTATTTCCCTCACCCCCTATAAAACCCCACGCCCAGAACAGCCAGGCGCAACTTCTCTGGCCCCTCTCTCCCTCCCTCCCCCGGGACCACAGAACCTCGCCTGGGAGCTGAATAAACTGGAATTTAATTTGTCTCGTGCTGGCCTCAGTTTCTTCATTTTAAACTTGGCAATAACCTTACAAGAATAACCTTACACTTGGGACTGCATGAGATTTTTCAGACATGTTATCTCAATTAGTCCTAATAATGATCCTATTAATAAATAAAAATGAGAAAATACCATTAAAATTACCAATAAAAATCATCTTTGTCACATGAGGAAAGAGTCTCAGAGAGGGTCAGTTCATTTCTAAGGCCACACAGCAGATCCAGAATTCCTGGCCGGGCCCCTCTTCCTGGGCCTGTGTTTTAGCTGGCAGCCAGGGGGACCTAACAGAACTAAGATCATCTCCAAGCTCGGTCATGGAGAGCTCGCTTACTTTTTCCTTTCTGAGTAGAGAAGAGGAATAAAGAGGGGGACTACATTCCCTTAATGAAGGAAACAAATGGGTGGACGCTCCACCTACCTCTGAATCTCTCCTTAGTGGCTCACCCCTTGCCCCACACCCAACCCGCAGCACATTGCCATGAGGGGGCTAAGGTGTTTCCCCCACACAGGCCTTACGTTCAGCCTCGAGGGAAAGTTTACAATTTGGTGCTAAGGCATGAATGAATGGGAGGGTTACTGAATTCAAACTTTTAGTTTTTTCCTCTTTCACTTGCCAGCCTGATTGGCTCCCAGGAAGATTTGGCAGGGCTGATGAAGACACAATAGAAAAAGATTAAGTGAACTGGAAACAAGAACAAGGCCAAGGACGACTGAAGGCAGGGAAGTAAGGAGAGGAGAAGGAGAACCACAGAGAGCATCAACGAGGAAGTTCGAGGAACCTGCTAGAAGCAGGCCACTCATCTGGCTCTAAGATTCCCAGCAGCTGGTGGTAAAAAGGAAACATGACTGGGTAGCTGATTCAACAGAGTGCGTGAGACAAAAACAAATGGGTGTTTAGGCAAAGCAGGGCTCCTCCATATCTTAAGACTCATCTCTCAAGGCTCTTTGTGTGATACAACAGTGTCCTCAACAGTGTTCTTCCATCCACCACCATGGACCAGACAACTGCTTCTTATGAACCCAGCACCCAAGAAAGCCTTAACTGAAATCACTAATATACCTAGTAACGACAGCAGCTCTCGATTTACTCAATATTAATTACTGCAGGTACCACACAGAGTACCAAGCACTGTACCTGTGTCCTGTCAACCAGAGCATTCATCCTCTAAGGGGCCATCTGGGCAGCTCGAAGCCCATTAGCCTTGCATTCTGGGGGCTCTCACTTTCCCAGGAGCCCCACGACCCCACCTGCCTGCTTTCCACCTCCTGGAAATAAGATACCTGGTGTACCAAAACATGACATGACATGCCAAAACAGGACAAGCCAAAACGCCTGCCTCTCCTGGTTCTTGTCCAGCCCTCTCCAAGCCCCAGGGGCATGTCAGCCTGTCCCAGTCTACACTGACATCTGCTCTTGGCTCAAGCTAGCCCCAAATTGCTGACCCTCTGCAGGCTGCAGTCTATGGCTACTCAGAAAACTGCTTTTGTTGACCTCTGTGTGGAGCACTAAGCTACTGTCCACATAAATGATTACGAAGTTGTGATCATGAGACTTTTTCTTTTTGTAGAGGTAGAGTCTGTCTCACCATATTGCCCAGGCTGGTCTCAAACTCCTGGGCTCAAGTGATCCACCCACTTCAGCCTCCCTAAGTGCTGGGATTACAGACATGAGCCACCATGCTCAGCCAACATCATGAGATTTTTTTAAGTGTATTTGTTGTAGGGACCTATCAAGGACTCTGTCCCTTCTATCCCACAGGTTCCCACAGGAGAAAGCTGTTAAGTCTCAGGTATCACTGTGTGTTCCTCTGTGGCTTCCTTGGCTCTGTCACATAGATACTGTGACTATTGCACTCAATGACTTGAAATAGCTCACTCTTCCCCAGCTGCTTAGATGCTCAGTGGCAAACTGCCCACCTCCGAGCTGGGCTGCCTTGCCCACGCCTGTGTGCCTACCTGCAGCAAGCTGCTTCCGGAAGCGGGGCAGAAGGAACGGAGGGTTCACAAGGACCAGCTTCCCAATGCACTCGGCCACCACTCCCCGGGTGCCTTCCTCGGCGCCCTCGCAGCGCTGGAACAGCAGGGCCCAGATGTCCTCGGCGTAGGGCTTCAGGCTGTCAGGCTGGGCGGCCACCAGGGCCTCCCTGAGTGAGTGCAGCAGCAGGTACTGTCGTCGGGGCTCAGCCTCAATCTGCTCCAGCAGGAAGGGCAGGAAGTCAGGCAGGCTGCCAGCACCCACACGGCCCAGTGCATAGGAGGCTGCAGCCCTCACGTCCTCACTGGGTGACCCCAAGGCTTCCAGGAGCACTGCCTTCAGCTCCCGCTGGGGACCTGGCCCAGCCACCTGACCCACCTCGGCCAGCGACAGGAAAGCCAGGACCTTGACCCCCGTGCTGGAGTGGGGCGACCTGGCATCACAGACCAGGCGGTTGGCTGTGCTTGCCGCCTCTTGGGGACAGGCAGCTGAGAGGGCTGCCACACACCGGGCCAGTGAGTGGAATACCTGCTTGTGCAGGCCCGGCCCACCATCCACAGCCTGGTCATAAACCGGCGCAGTGAGCAGGCTGATGAGTTTGGCATAGTCCACACACGGGGGACGGGTCCCCACCAGGGCCTGCAGGAAACCTTCAGCAGCTGCCAGTACCCCAGCTGGCAACAGGGGCGAACGCAGCAGCCGCAGCAGCTCTGAGAGCACAGGATCGCTGACCTCCACCAAAGAGGCCGGCTGGGCCTGGGTCACCGTGGCAAGGAAGTCCACAGCCAGCTGGGCCACATGCATGTCACTCTCATTGACCAGGGCAGGCAGCTCAGCCAGCACGGCCTGCACGGCAGATGGTGGGAGGCTAAGGCCCTGACTCTGGGCCAGGGCATCCAGGGCTGCCAGTGTGGCCAGCCGCAAAGCCCGCTGGTTCTTACGCAGGAATGAGGCCAGAATGGGCAGTGCCTCAGCCAGGATGGGCTTCAGGTCAAGCCGCAGTGGGGATACAGCCACCAGCGTCAGTGCCTTGACAGCGGGCAGCCGGGTGATCTCATTCCGCAGGCGGTCCAGGAGTAGTAGTAATGTGGGCTCCAGGTCATCCCCAAGCCAGTCACCCAGGTGGCCTACAAGGTGGCCCATGCAGGAGATGGCCCGCTCCTTCACCTCCTGGTCCAGGTCAGTGGCACGGAGTCGTGCCAGGGTGGCCGCAGACATCTCTCCAATATATGGCTCAGGATCCAGGGTCCGAGGCCTGTCCAGTGGCCACAGGGCCCGCACCAGCTCCTGTAGCACCAGCAGGGCCTCAGCTGCAATCTTGTAGAAAGGGTCAGCTACACAGGCTATCACAGGTGGCAGGAGGGTGGGCAGGTGTGGGTGGAAGGCCTCAGCTGGCTCGGTGCCCAGCAGCCCCTGCAAGAAGGCCAGGGCATCCATCCGGATGGTGGAGGAACTGGAGCGGTCAGCCAGTGAGAAGACGATGCCTGCAGTGTGAGTGCAAGGGTTACAAGACCACCAACTCTGATGCAACATGGCCCTCCCTGGAAGCAAGGTTGGAGTACCTTCAGGTGCCTGAGCTGAACTGAAGCACCTAAACCTTCTGCAGAAGTTTCCAAGAAGTCAGCACTGACCAGTGGCCAGGGCTGAGGGAAACATGGCCAGGGAACTCACTGGAACCAGCCTTGTTCTCACTGCTGGTAGTGGGAGGCCAACGGAGACTCTTGATCAGGGACTGAGCCTGGGACTGGGTCCCAGACTCAGGAATTGGGGGCTCAACTCAGGAGTCGGGTTTGGGTTCTGGAAGTGGCCCAGAACAGCAGACACCTGGTTGCGGTTCAGCCTACCTGATACCAGCACTGGCATGTGCTCGGCCAGGCTGCCAGGGAGGACGCCCGCCAGCTCGGTGAGGAGGCTAAAGCAGCCCTGGCGTGCTCTGATGCTCCGATCTTTAAGCTGCCGCTGCAGAGCCTTGACCACAAGGGGCACCTGTGGGCAAGAGGGGGGTGGTCAAGGTCAGGGACCACCCAGGAAACCTCCCCACTTGCCCACTACCAGGAGGCTTTGCCACATGCCCAGGGAGGATGCTGGCATTGAGATGATATCTCCCAAGCACTCATTCCTCACTCTGTGCCAGGTGTCTATGACCACACACAGACCCTTGAGGGGTAGGCAAATTTCCTGCATCCATTTACAGGTACATAGAGAGCAAGCAACTTGCTCCTGGTCACCCAAGCAGACTGGCTGTCACTACTATGCTCCAGAAGCTTGGCTGGTTCCCACCCCCCACCCCGGGGACCCCTTCCCTTCCACAGCTGATGTTCTCCCCAGGTGAGTTTCCAAGTCCAGGGACACTAACCATGAGTGGCTGAGTGGGCGAATCAGGGGTAGGGGTAGGGGTGGAGGTGAAGGCGCACCCACCTGTTGACGTAGCATGTGGAGGTTGCTGCCGGTCTGGGTGGGTTCCTCCATGGCCTCCAGCCATCCCTTTGGGGGCCGTGTTTGCCGCAGCAGCATGATGTAAGCAGTGAAGACGTCGGCCTTGACATTCTCCTCTCGTTCTTTGAAGCGGCAGATGAGCACAGGTGCCAGGGTGCGGTGGAAATCGGACAGCAGGTCAGGCCGCGAGCTGATCAAGGCCGTGATGCACTTGGCTGCTGCCCGGCGCACCTTCCAGCTCATGTCATCGTCATCGCTGTACTCGTCCTCACTTTCTGGAGCAGGAACAAGACACATATGGAGCCCTCATCTCCCAGGACAGGTCTGTGGCTCAGGGCAGAAGGGATGGGGAGGACGGGGAGCTGGGCACTGTGCTTTACCCTTTGATGATCAGCATTTATATATACCCTATGGGGAACATTCCCTACCTTTTAATGGACATCTACTGTGCGCTAGGGATGGGGCTAAGCATTTCAAACCCATAATCTCATTTTAGCTTCATGAACACCTTTTGAGACAGGGATTATTTCCCCATTATAGAGACAAGGAAATGGGTTTAGAGAGAGGAAGTGCCTTGCCCCAAGTTAACGAAATACTTGGACTAGGGTCCTCCTCTGCCTCCAGACCCTTAATTGTCTAGACCGTACCAGGGAAAAAACGGACTTCCAAGTCTTCAGTGTAGACGTGGAGAATCCATTTGGGGCACAAAACTCATCTTTTGGCATCAGGTCTGGCTATGTGATATTTCGTTTACTGGGACTGCAGAAGGGAGAAGGGACAGAGCCTCCCTTTGGCCTCCCTCTTCTCTCCCCTGATCCCCGCCTCTCAAAGGTCCCGATTCCAAAGGCTTCCAGGCAGGACTAATAAAGAGGAAATGCTGGGTTCATGTGACTTTCTACCCCAGAATCTCCCCGAAAGTCAAGAGCTCGTGCAGTCTTTACCATCACCTCAGAAGTGAAGGTACTGCCAAGCCCCGTTTTACAGACGACAAGACTAAGGCTCAGAGTGGGTGACTCTCAGGCCACACAACCAGGAACAGCAGAGCTGAGATTCAGACCCATGAGGCCCAGCCCTATCACCTGTGGAGACACACAGGAGGCTCAGAGGGGCACAGTCTTGCCTGGCAGTGCCCCGAGGCACAAGCTCAGAGCCCAGCATGGCCCTGCCCATACTGCTCTGTGGACCACTTTGGCATCTGGACAGCCACAGTGGGCCACAGCCACTGGGCAGCTCAGCAGCCATCCCCTCTGATGGACCACTGTCACCCCCACAGGAGGCCACCCACAAACACACATCCCTAGCTCCCTATTACTGCCAAGTGTCCCACCTTCCTGGCTTGGCATTCAAGGCCCCCACAAGCCTGTCTAATCTCATCAACCATCCCATCTTATTCCAAGTACTCCATCAGGCACTAAATCCATTGACTCCATCTATGCCCTGCCTTCAGGCCTAGAGGCATCTCTGCCCTGGAAATCTGTCTGAGTGACAGGACCACAGGCATAGGAGGAAGCAAACTGTCGAGTCCACCCCCATTGAGACATCTTGCTCCCCTGCAAGTACCCGCCATTCCACCATCAGAGCTTTCCTCTGCTGGGTTAAAGACCCAGAAAGCTATTTCTAACCCAGAAAGTTATCTCCTGAAAGCTATTCATGAAAGGGTACACAGTGGCAGTGCAGAGGTCGGGGAGTCTGACAGACCTGGCTCCAAGACCCAGCTACGGCACTTCTCTTCTCAGTCTGTGTCCTTGTCTGAAACACGGGGGTAATAATACCTGGTTTTTTAGGGTTATTGTGAGGAACACGACCAGTAGATGCTCAATAAATGACAGCAATGACTACTATCATCACTGTGGTCTGTGCAGTCACAGCGGGTGGGACTGGAGATTAAGAAAGAGCATCAGGACAGGGACACCAAATGTCACTGCTGTTTTTAGCTGGGGGATCCCAGGAAGGCTGTGCTCACCTCTACCTTCCAACCCCAACGATGGGCTGTCCACCAACCTTGCTCACTGAATTCACTATCCTCTGTCTCCATCTGCTCCTCATCCTCATCACTGTCGTAGTTGTAGTTGGGGTCGTGTTTTATGTACTGGAGGCAGAGGCTGGTTACGTTGGGCACATGAGGGCCCATTTCCTTGGGGCACCTGTAGGGCAGGATGAGGAAGGCTTTGCTGGATCCAGGCAAGATGGGAGTGGGGATCAAGGCCCAATGGGAGTCCTGAAATTTTACTGCTTTGAGGCCAGCATCCCCACCAACTTCCCAAAGGAATCTCCAGGCATCCCCACCATACATACTTCCTCAAGAAGGCCTCAAAGGCCTGGAGGCAGGACTCCCGGAGCTCATCATCATCCAGGTTGCAGAAATCCTCTACCAGGGGCACCAGGCGGTCCAGGTGAGCCCCTGCAGGGCCAGGTAGGTCACTGAAGTCAAAGCCAGACACTCTCCCAGAGTTCCCCCAGCCCACAGAACTCAGTCTGTCCCCTACCTGCAGCTCTGACCACTACAGATTCAACTCAGAGGCTTCAGAGTCAAGCAGATGTGGGTTCTAGCCCTAAGTCTGCCACCCAACTGCTATGGGACCATGGGCAGTTCACAACACTTCTCTGACCTTAGTTGGCTGATCTTCACAATAAGGGTAACAATGCCTCCTGAGCAGAGATTTTGTGAAGATGAATTATATGATAAAGATAAGCAGCTTGGGCTGGGTACAGTTTCTCACACCTGTAATCCCAGCACTTTGGGAGGCCGAGGCAGGTGGATCACCTGAGGTCAGGAGTTCAAGACCAACCTGGCCATCATGGTGAAACCCCCTCTCTACTAAAAAAAAAAAAAAAAAAAAACAAAAACAAAAATTAGCTGTGCATGGTGGTGTGCCCCTTTAATCCCAGCTACCTGGGAGGCTGAGGCAGGAGAATCGCTTGAACCTGGGAGGTGGGGTTGCAGTGAGCAGAGATCGTGCCACTGCACTGCAGCCTGGCCGACAGATAAGACACGAGCCTCTGTCTCAAAAAGAGGAAAAAAAAGTCAAAAAAGCTTAGTCCAGGTTCTGCATGAGCAGGCACTCAATAAGTAACATCTGTTGTCAAAACCTTTATTCATGTCCTGGCCTTATTTCCTTCACTTGGTTGTAAGCCCCTGGACGAGAGAAGCAAGAGGCAGGTACTGACCTAATAGACCAGGAAAGCGGGGTTCCTGGCTGGTGTCCAGGCTTTAGAGCACCCCACTCATGTCCTTCTCCAGCCACACCCTTCCTCATGGTACAAGAAGGGACATGCTGACCTAGAGACCCCCAACACTCCTAGACTCCACTCTGTCTGGGTATCTGGGAACCCCAGAGTTTTCCACCCAATGGACCCCAAGCCCTTGTCCGAGCCTGCACAGGCCTCTTTCCCAGGTCTGTTCAACAAAGGATGGCTGAGGGCTGGCTGCTAGCGGGGAGGGATGGGACAGGGTGTGGCCATGTCAGCTGGGGTTGTTCCAATGTGTGCCTGCAAGGCCCCTTTACAGTCAGAGAGCCAGGGATTGGGAGGGGCTGACCATAGGCCAACTCTGTCCAAACTGCTTTAGTATAGCCACAACTCCAAGGTGTCTGAAGATACATTCAAACCTGATTGCAGCTTTCCATTTCTAAAAAACTAATATATAGTGACAGAAAGCAGATCGGTAGCTGCCGAGACAAGGCAGAGAGAGAGAGCTGGACTGCAAACAGATACAAGGAAGCTTTTAGGGGTGATGGAAAAGTTTCACGGGTGTACACAAAGGTCAAAACACACTGAATTGTACACTTTAAATAGTGCGGTTTATTGTATGCACATTTTCCGCCAGTTGTTTCTTAAAAATTCAAACCTGGCTCACAGGCTGTTACTAAGATATCGTTGTCAAAGTGGGAGAACAGAATAGTCTATTTAACAATTTAGTGGCATGACTTAAAATTATAATTACAGGCCGGGCGCAGTGGCTCACGCCTGTAATCCCAGCACTTTAGGAGGCCGAGGTGGGTGGATCACGAGGTCAGGAGTTCAAGAAGAGTTTGACCAACATGGTAAAACCCCATCTCTACTAAAAACACACAAAAAAAAAAAAAAAAAAAAATGGCCGGGTGTGGTCGTGCGAGCCTGTAATGCCAGCTACTTGGGAGGCTGAGGCAGGAGAATCACTTGAACCCAGGAGGTGGAGGCTGCAGTGAGCCGAGATTGCGCCACTGTACTCTAGCCTGGGTGACAAAGCAAGACTCTGTCCCCAGACCAAAAAAAAAATTATAATTACCAGCCAGCCTCCAGGTCTTAGAAGTGATTGATCCAAACCCTTTCTCTGTAGCATCTGCACTTGGCCGGGTGGTTTGCCAACCTAAGGGCACGCCCTGCGCCTCTCAAGCCCAGTCCAGCCCCAACCTCTGCGTTCCAGAGGCGTCAGCCCCATACCAGCTAACTGAGGAAGCGGCCCACCCCAGGCCCCACCCCATCCCCCCTACCAAGGAAGCTGCCCACCCTTAGGCCCTGCCCACACGGCGGCCCAAGCCCCGCCCCGTTACTGAGCCATTGGCCCGCCCCTAAGCCCCACCCACCATGCCAGCCCAGGCTCGCCCCGCTCCCTTACCGAGGCGGTGGCCGGCCTGGCGGCCGACGCTGCCCAAACATTGAATCAGGGTGCGAATGGCAGCCGGGCTGGTGGGTGCCCGCGGGCCGGGCAGCTGTTCCAGTAGGTGGTCAGCGAGCTCGACGAAGAGGTCAGTGCTGCAGGCGGCCGCCAGGTGGCCAAGCGCCCCGACCGCCCGCTTGCGCACTGCCAGGCGCGGGCTGCTCAGCTGTGGCAGCAGGCAGTGCAGGAGGCTGGCGTGGAAGGCGCCCAGTGGGGCGCCCAGCCTGGGGAGCACGAGGGGACATCAGGTCGGTCGCACCCCGTGGGCAGCATGGGCCAGGCTCCGCCCCTCTCCCCATTCTCTCCCGTCCTCCTTCCCAGGATTATGGCAACTCAATGGCCCTTGCAAAACAGAGGTGCCCTGCAACTGTGAGGAGGAATTATTTTAGTTATTTTTTATTGTTACATGAGAGAAAGTGGAGAGAGAAAGGGACTTCTCATGGCCACTCAGCCACGAGTGCAAAGCCTGGCTCCCAGCCTAGGAAGAAGGACCTGATAGAGGGAAGTGTGGGAGATCTAAGTAAGGCTATTCCTGTTTCTTGCAAGTCTAGGACTTGCCTCAATACCATCACCCCTCTGCCCATCCTCCTTGCTGAGACCAGAGCAGCATAAAATCTATCTCTCACCTGGTCACTCCTCTGCCTAACTCCTTCCATGACTCCCTAGTGCCTTTGGAGATCATGAGCTCTGGGCTCAAGACAAGAGGCAACACCAGAGAATGGTTTCTGCACACACAGCACAGCCGCTGCCTGCCTCAGCAGCTTCTATCCACACCTTCAAACCAGGCCCGTGCATTGTGTCCCATAAACATCCTGAGACCTTTTCTCTTCTCACTTTATACAAACTCATTGACCTCACCTTCCCTTATTTCTATGTTCAACCCAGCCCCCTTCTCCTGGGTTTGTTTGTTCACCAGCCAGGTGACAGGGACTGTGCTGGCAGCCAGGGTGAACAAGACAGACTGACCCCAGGACCTGCCCTCATGGAGTGTGTGATTGAGTGGGTGCCTCCCAGGAGCCTAAAGTTCAACAGGCCCCAGCCTGAATCCATCACCTTCCTCCGCACACACCTGCTCCTGCCTCCTGCAGTGCACCCCACCACAGCACCTCTGTCTGTCCGCCCAGGTACTAAAGCCAGAACCCTAGGGGTCAGCCTCCAGTCCCTGCCTCTCTTGCCCACTCCAAGTCCTGTGGAGTCTACCTCATGAATACACCCGAATTGCTTTCCCTGTAGCAGCCTCTTAACCAGTGCCCTGCCTGCTCAATCCCCTCCCATCCACTCTCCACTGCAGAGAGAAAGATCAGAGTAGAACACACAAATACTCACCCCCACCCCATGGCTCCTGGCCAGCCCTCCTCTCCATACCCACCTCTTCACATTACAGCCCACCCCACAACCCCCTGGCAGACTCTGGGACCCCAAGTCTTCCCGTCTCTGCCTTCTGGACTGGCGGCAGTCTCCCCTCCAGCATCCCACTTATACCTGCCCAAACTCAGCCAAGTCCTGCCCCTCCTGGAAGGCTTGGCCCTAGCAGCACCCTCTCTTGGAAGGCTCCTCACTCCCAGCTGGGCTGGGAGCTCCTCTGGGCTCCCATCAACCCTCCTCTTATCCTTTGTTGTGCTTACTACAGTCGCAGTTTTATACACGTCTGTGAACTCCTCCGTAGGAACAACCAAGACTGATCTAACTCCATATTCCCAACACTAGGCCGGCACCTGACATTTTTCTATAGAGCAGCTGTTCAAGTATTGAGAGATTTTACTGACCCTGTGACCTTGGGCAGGCCACATCACCTCTCAGAGCCTGTAAAATTGTGACAATTGAGTTCTCCTTTGTGAGGCTGCTGGGATGATTAAGGATCCCCAAGCACAGGTGTGCAGTAAATGCTAGCTCTGTGGATATGAGTCACTCCCTGTCCCCTTTTACCCACTCTTTCTCAGTCCCCAGAGTGGCCTCCCATACCTGCTCAGCATGTCAGAGAGGATGTCCAGGGCTTCCAGCTGCACAGCCACATCCTCCTGCTGGGCAATGGCACTGGTGAGCTGGCCCGTGATCTTCCGGCACACGTTGGTGGCCAGCCCGGAGCCTGCACAGGGCACAAAGGTGGGCACAGTGAGGCCTGGCCTGGGGAAAAGGCAGCCTCCACCACTGGTCTGCCTCTGCTCTGGCTGTGTTCCTGAGCCCACATCCTTGGGAATCTTGCTGACCCACAGGAGCCGGGTCTCCAGAGGTCCCAGGTTTGACCCAGAGTCTGGCCAAAGTAAAGGAGACAGGAGCTGCAGAGAGCCAAGTTGCTGGGTGGGTCACACACACCCAAGCCCTTCTTCCTTTCCCCCTTCCACTACTAGGGAGGCAAGGAAAGTTAACAAACACTTCCTTTCCTGACTCCCTTGCTGCTGAGAGTGGCTGGGTGGTCCAGCTCTTGCTGGCGAGATGTAAGTAGAAGTCTTCTGGGAAAACGTGTGCTTTCCCTATAAAGGGAGGGGACATGGGGCGAGACCTGAATCCTGTCAATGTTGAGCCACTCAATCAATTGCTACAAAAATGGAGCGGCTGATTCCTCCAGGATTGCCATGTGAGAAAAACCACCCCTGATTTCTTTAAACTGCCAATGGTTAGATATCACTTGAGCTAAAAGCATTCCTAACTGACACAGACCCATGAACTTAAACTGAGTTGGGTCTGAATTCTCTGCCCTGCTTACTAGCTGAATTACCTCAGGTAAGTCTCTTCAACTCTGAGCCTCAGTGTTTTTCTGTTTGTTTTTTTACTATCAACTAGGACAAATACTAACAGTACCTAGCCCTGGGGACCGGGGTACCTGTGGCTGCAGTGGGGAGCTCCGAGAGGACAGTCTTGAGGCCAATGCCAGCGATGTCTCGTAGCTGCTCCTTGTCCGACCGCATGTTGGCACACAGGGTGTCCACGATGGTCTCCACCTGGTACTCCTTCACTTTGCCCACCAGAGGACCCAGGCTGAGCAGAGAATGGGGAGGTAAGTCCAGGGGCCCAAGGCTCAGCCTGAGTCAGGCTGCCCCCTTATGTCTGCTCATGCTCCTGGGGCCACACGTGCTGAGGCAAAGGCTTCAGCTCAATAGGGGAGCCCGTTTGGCCAGAAAGAGGCACTGTCTGGCTGTGCCAACATTGTTCCCAGCACCTGCCAAACGTACATTTCTTCTTGTGTTTTACATCTCAGGAAAGAGCCAAATAGTGCCCCAGAACAAGGGTTCTCAAACTTCAGCGTGCATCTGAATCCCAGGGAGGGCTTGTTAAAACAGATTGCTGTGCCCCACCCCCAGAGTTTGAGAGTCAGGAGGGCTACCTAGGTGGGGCCTAAGAGTGTGCATTTCTAGCAAGTTCCCAGTTGAGGCTGATACCTGGTGGTCCAGGGAGCATACCTGTAGAACCTCCACCTTACAGCCTTGCTTCTCAAAGTCTGGTGGTGGGTTAGCATAAGCAACGCCACTTAGGAGCTTGTTCAGTATGTGGAATCTCAAGCCCTACCCTACCCTAGATCTACTGAGCCAGGATCTGCAGCTCCACGAGGTCCCCAGATGATTCCAATGCACAGGGAAGTTTAAAAACAGCTGCACTAAACTACCCGGTTCGCAGCCTTAGCTGCCATCACCTGGGCACTGCCCTCAGAGTCTGAGTTAATTGGTTTCAGGTGTGGCCTGGATGGTGGGTGGGGCAGGAGCAGGTTGGGGGGATTTAAAAATTCCCCAGGTGATTCTTTTTTAAATTTTTTTTTCCCGGAGAGAGCTGGAGTATCCCCAGGTGATTCTAACATGCAGTCAAGGCTGACAACCTCTGCCCTACACAAGTGGTTCTCAGACATTGGTGTGCATCAGAATGCAGATTCCAGGGTGCTATATTCTCATCCTCTGCCCCAGCCCCCTCCCTGCTCCATCACCTGGATTTGAATCCCTGGGCAGGGAATACATAGTTTCAATAAGGGCTTTAGGTGACTGCAGTGCACAATGGTTTTTTTTTCTTTTTTTTTTTTTTGAGATGAGATCTTGCTCTGTTGCCCACGCTGGAATACAGTGGCATGATCATAGCCCACTGCAGCCTCGAACTCCTGGGCTCAAGTGATCCTCCTACAAAAATGGGATTACATATTCAAGCCACCATACTTGGTTAATTTCTCTTTTTTAGTGTCTTGCTATGTTGCCCAGGCTGGTCTCAAACTGCTGGCCTGAAGTGTTCCTCTTGCCTCAGCCTCCAGAATAGCTAGGACTACAGGCATGCACACCATGGTTTTCAAACCTTGGCTCTCTCAACTTCCTTCTCTGCAGCTCCTCCATCCATGTAATCATAGAGTCCTCCATCCTACTTCCTATAGCACTAGTTCCCAGTAGGAGTAATACCACCTTGGCAATTTATGGGGGTCCTTGGTCATCATAACCTTTTTTGAGACAGAGTCTTGCTCTGTCGCCAGGCTGGAGTGCAGTGTGCAATCTCGGCTCACTGCAACCTCTGCCTCCCAGGTTCAAGCAATTCTTCTGCCTCAGCATCCCGAGTAGCTGGGACTACAGGTGCGCACCACCACACCCAGCTAATTTTTGTGTTTTTAGTAGAGACGGGGTTTCACCATGTTGGCCAGGATGGTCTCCATCTCTTGACCTTGTGATCTGCCCATCTCAGCCTCCTAAAGTGCTGGGATTACAGGTGTGCACACTGCACCCGGCCAGTCATCATAACTATTGAGTTGGTACTCTGGCCTTTGGCAGCAAGGTCAAGAACAGCAGAAAAATAATGCAAAACAAAGCATTGTCCATGCCTTACAAGAGTTTCTAACATCCCGATGGGCATTTGTATAGGCGAAAGGCCTTTCTATAATTATCTGAGTCTAAAATTTCATTTTAGACATAGACACAAAATAATTTCTGCATTGTTTTAATATACTACATTCTAGATTTTCCAAGAATACAATTACCAGATAAATTGAAGGAAAATTATACTTTGTTTCCTGGGAAACTGTATTGGGATAAATTGAAGGAAAATTATACTTTGTTTCCTGGGAAACTGTATTGGGAGATGGTCACTCACTTTAGAAAATCCTGGCAGGGCAAGGTGGCTCATGTCTGTAATCCCAGCACTTTGGGAGGCCAAGGTGGGAAGATCACTTGAGGTCAGGAATTCGAGACCAGCCTGGCCAACATGGTGAAACCCGATCTCTACTAAAAATACAAAAATTAGCCAGGTGTGGTGGTGTGTGCCTGTAGCCCCAGCTTCTCAGGAGGTTGAGACAGGAGAATCACTTGAACCTGGGAGGAGGGGATCACAGTGAGCCGAGATTGCACCACTGTACTCCAGCCTGGGCAACAGAGTGAGACTCTGTCTCAAAAAAAAAAAAAAAAAAAAAGAAAAAGAAAATCTTGCCACTAAGAGCAACGCCTCCAATTCTGATACCTGAGTCCCCAACACCACCTGTTTGTATCTGTACTCACGATGCGTTCACATGTAGGTACAGGCTTCTTGTGACTTCATCACTTCTACCATCACGGTGCCCAAGCATGTATACACGGAAACACACAGGACTTTACTTTAAGCTACATTCCTTCTAACTTTCCTTTATGTTTAAGGTTCGGGCATTATGTGTAGAGGTAGGTTTTATAATGTATGAATTTCATTTCCTAATAGGAAAATGGTATTACAAACTATTTGTTATAAAAAGGTATAGGGGGGCCGGGCGCAGTGGCTCACGCATGTAATCCCAGCACTTTGGGAGGCCGAGGCGGGCAGATTACGAGGTCAGGAGATTGAGACCATCCTGGCCAACATAGTGAAACCCCATCTCTAAAATATACAAAACAAAATAGCTGGGCGTGGTGTCACATGCCTGTAGTCCCAGCTACTTGGGAGGGTGAGGCAGGAGAATTGCTTGAACCCAGTAGGTGAAGATCGCAGTGAGCCAAGATCACACCACTGCACTACAGCCTGGGCGACAGTGTGAGACTCTGTCTCAACAACAAAAAAAATGGTATTGGTTCTGCTGGTGAGAAACCACAACTCCATCCTAAGTCTCCACAGCCAGAAAGACACTCCCAGCTCATAAACTTGACCACGTTACCTTCCCACATAAAACCCTTCTCTGAATTTCCTCTGCTCTTGGAATCACATCAAAATTCATTAACATGCCCCAGAAGAATGCCGGGACCCAGCTCACAGAGAGGCAGTGCCCAGTTCTCTCACTCTTGATCTCTGGAATTCTATTTAAAATTACCCAGGTGATGCTAACCTGCAGTCAAGGTTGACAACCTCTGCCCTACATCAGTGTGAGAATGACTCAGATGTGAGTGTGAGAACGACTCCACCACACAAGCATCTCCACGTGCTCTGCACATACCCTTGTCTTATTTTTTCTACTCTGGAGGTAACTGGCCAAGAAGGTCTCAGGATCACAGCCTCACAGTGACCTAAGACTGGGGCTTTTAGGACCTCCCCCAATCCCATGTGCCCTAAGCCTTTTTTTTTTTTTTTTTCAGATAGAGTTTTCAGTCTTGTTGCCCAGGCTAGAATGCAATGGTACAATCTTGGCTCACTACAATCTCCGCCCCCCCGGGTTCAAGTGATTTTCCTGCCTCTCAGCCTCCCAAGTAGCTGGGATTACAGGCATGCACCACTACACCCAGCTAATTTTTGTGTGTGTATATAGTAGAGGCAGAGTTTCACCATGTTGGTTAGGCTGGTCTCAAACTCCTGGCCTCAGGTGATCCACCCGCCTTGGCCTCCCAACATGCTGGGATTATAGGTGTGAGCCAGCATGTCTGGCCTTTAAGCCTTTACCACCTTGGTATGTGTGAGCCTGACCTTCCTAGTATTTACATATGTCTGAGGGATTTCTCTGGCTGGCGGTGGCAGGAAGTGAACAACCCTCTGTCCTACCCCTAAAAGCAGCCCTGAACCAATGACTACCAGGGAGCTGGTCGATTAATATCCCAGCTCCCTCACCCTTTGGGTGGGAAAAGTCCAAGGGGCATATCCTATACTGTGTCCCAGAGGTCCTCATGGAGTTAAGTTCATCAGGCCCACTGTGGTCACTTGCTTCATACCATACCCTTGATTGGTCCTCTTCCTTTTCCTGCCTCACTTCCCCACTCCTCCACCATGTTTCCTGGGATCACCTCCCCAACAAACTTAAGATATGAATCCTTGTCTCGGCATCTCCTTCTGGGGGAACCCAGATCATCCAACAAGAGCTGCTAAGCAGGCCTCCTCTGCGAGGCTGTACCCTAAAGGGGCAGGGGTCCCCAGGATGCTCCCACACCAGGCAGGGCCCCTTCTCCTGCTCCACAGAGGCTGACACTCACCACTTGACAGCCAGGTTCTGCACCTCACCGTTCTTGTCCTCTAGGAGCCGGAGCAGCATCTTCACCACCTTGCGCTCACTGTCCTCATCCAGCTGAATGGAGTCCTTCTGCAACTCCGACATCAGGTCGCTGGTGGCCATGAACCTGGGCAGGGAGGGCAGAGGAGGATTGCTGAGCAGCTCCTGGGCCCTGGTAGATTTGGGCAGTACCTCGGGGTTCTCCTAGAAGTAGACCTTAATACAAAGATTCAAGGTCAAATGCAGTCGTGTGCCACATAATGATGTTTTGGTAAATGACAGGCAACGTATACAATGGTTGTCCCATAAGATTATAATGGAGCTGCCCTATACAGGCTTGCCATTTTAGTCTGTTCTTATTTTATTAATTAATTTATTTATTTGGAGACAGAGTCTCACTCTGTCACCCAGGCTGGAGTTCAGTGGTGCCATCTCAGCTCACTGCAACCTCCGCCTTCCAGTTTCAAGCAATTCTCCTGCCTCAGCCTCCCGAGTAGCTGGGACTACAGGCACACACCACCACACCCAGCTGATTTTTTGTATTTTTAATAGAGACGGGGTTTCACCGTGTTAGCCTGGATGGTCTCAATCTCGTGACCTCGTGATCTGCCAGCCTTGGCATCCCAAAGTGCTGAGAGTCCAGGCGTGAGCCACCACACCCCTTTTCTACCTATTTTTACTGTACCTTTTTTATGTTTAGACACACAAATACCACTCTGTTACAACTGCCTACAGTACTCAGTACAGATTTGTAGCCTGGGAGCAACAGGCCACACCATATAGCCTGGGTGTGTAGGAGGCTCTACCATCTAGGTTGTGTAAGTACACTCTATGACGTTCACACAAGGATGAAATCACCTAAGGATGCACTTCTCAGAATGTCCCCCTGTCGTTAAGTGCCACATGACCATGGATTATTTGGGCAGTGGGCTTGGTTGGGCTACAAGGAGACCCACATATGTGTGACACCAACTGCCACATGGTGGCAGACTAGGAACGGCCCAGCATGCTGGCTAAATGCGTAATGCCTCAGGGTCGGTGGCTCCCAACTCTGCCATTTATGCAATGTGAACTTGGGCAAGTCATTTAACCTCTCCAAGCCTTAGTTTACCTGTCAGAAAACGGGGATGAGACTAGTATCTGCCTTATGGGGTTGTAAGTGCACATGGTGCGCACTCAGTAAATGGCACTGCCATTATTGTAATGGCACATGACATCGTCCACATCTTACAGCAGCTGAGAAAGGGATGCCAGAAGGTTGAACAGACACCCCGCGTCCGAGTCAGGATCAGCTAGAAGCCTGTCTACCAGACAGATGGAGGAAGGCGAGCCCTGTCCACTCCCATCTCAGAGAACCCGCTCATCTCCTGCCCTTAGAACAGTGGATCTCCGGCTATAACCAGCATCTGAATCACCAGCACGGCTTGTTAAACAATACTAGGTCCCATTCCCAGAGTTTCTGAATCAGCAGGTCTGGGTTGGGGCCCAAGAATCCGCATTTCTAACAAATTCCTGGATGACGATGAGGGTCAGGGACCACACTTTGAAAACCACTGCCCTACGCCATGCTGACGGGCATGGGCATATTTTGGAGACCAGAGCCAATAGCGGACTGGCTCACTGACCTGGAGTGGGCAACAGAGGCAAGGGCTACCCACCCAGAGGGGGGTGATCCATGGGGCCTGACACCAAAACCCTGACACCCTCCCAGGCATTTCAAATTGCAGTGGAAGTCTGAGCTGGAAGCCATGGAAAGTTGAGGCTGAGGCCATTAAGGGACATCATTCCTGCCAAAATGAAGAGGGTAGAGCAAAGGTCTGAAACTAGTAGCTCTCCGCTGTGTCCAGCTTGCAAACGTGTTTTTTAAAATCGAAATTACTTGTCAACATTTGGACATTGGGAGAGTTGACTTTGGTCCGGAATGGTGGCTCATGCCTGTAATCCCAACACTTTACGAGGCCAAGTCGGGTGGATCACCTGAGGTCAAAAGTTTGAGACCGGGCCGGGGGCAGTGGCTCACGACTGCAATCCCAGCCCTTTGGGAGGCGGAGGCAGATGGATCACCTGAGGCTGGGAGTTTGAGACCAGCCTGACCAACATGGAGAAACCTTGTCTCTACTAAAAAAAACAAAATTAGCCAGGCATGGTAGCGCATGCCTGTAATCCCAGCTATGCAGGAGAATGAGGTAGGAGAATTGCTTGAACCCAGTAGGCGGAGTTTGTGGTGAACTGAGATCATGCTATTGCACTCCAGCCTGGGCAACAAGAGCAAAAGTCCGTCTGAAAAAAAAAAAGTTTGAGACCAGCCTGACCAACATGGTGAAACCCTGTCTCTACTAAAAATACAAAAATTAGCCGGGCATAGTGGTGGGCACCTATAATCCTAACTACTCACAAGGCTGAGGTAGAAGAATCGCTTGAACCCAGGGGCGGAGGTTACAGTGAGCCAAGATCATGCCACTGCAATCCAGCCTGGGCGACAGAGCGAGACTCCATCTCAATATATATATCTATATACATACTGACTTCCAGGCCAGGCGCAGTGGCTCACGCCTGTAATCCCAGCACTTTGGGAGGCAAAGGTGGGTGGATCACTTAAGGTCCGGAATTCGAGACCAGCCCGGCCAACATGGTGAAATCCCATCTCTACTAAAAATGAAAATTAGCCAGGTGTGGTGGCACACACCTGTTGTCCCAGCTTTTCGGAAGGCTGAGGCAGGAGAATCGCTTGAACCCAGGAAGCAGAGGTTGCAGCGAGCCAAGATCGCACCACTGCACTCCAGGCTGGGTGACA
This sequence comes from Pithecia hirsuta, assembly GCA_963573645.1. NCBI lineage: Eukaryota > Metazoa > Chordata > Mammalia > Primates > Pitheciidae > Pithecia > Pithecia hirsuta. The sequence continues at coordinate 29,455 of CAUYLZ010096910.1, read as the reverse complement.
GAGTGAGACTCTAAAAAAAAACTGACTTCCAGATTATCTTGAAAACAGAATATTTGAATACGACAGGACCTATAATTCCTGGTGACAATACCTGGCTAGAGTCAGGTCATGGCTGCCATCTGGTCCCCACTAGGCCTAATTCACCCACTGACTGGCTCCTGTAGGCACTTGAGAGCAGAAACTCAGGAGAAAACACGACAGAGCAGCGAGGAGAGATGCGGCGAGGCTGCCTCGGAGAAAACCTCCAGCTTTTGCTGAGCCTGCTGGACCACTCCCCTCCCGACACCAGCCCTGCTTTCCAGCATGGTTGAGCAAATCAAGCGAGAGCCCTGCCCCCAGCCTCCTGTGGCAAAACCTGTCACAGCTGGGATTCTGGCCCTCTTCTGTGCAGACTCAGACCTGCTGCTGGATGTCACCACAGCCCACAGTGCCCTGTTACCAGGGGTGGACTGGTCGATGTCCTGTTTATTTTTAACAGGTAGATTAGCTACAAGCTGCTAGGAGAGGGAAGGAGGCTGGGCTGGCAGCACAGGCAGGATGGCAGGACTGACTGTGCCCACCTCTGGGCAGAAGTAAAGTAAAGGAGGAGGTTTGGATTTGAGCCAGGCCAAGGCTCATGCACCCCTACGTCTGCTCAGCTGAGGGGACATTCTGAGATGGCATGCAGGGTCTCCAAGTTGTGTTTCTGGTGAAGTCCATGGGGGCCCAGCTCAGCCTGGCAACCCACGCGATGTGCCTCTTTGCCCAAGATAGGCCTCCTACCCCACTCTTCTTCTCCACCTGTTGAGCTCCTATTCACCCATCAAGAGCCCAGCTCAAATGTCCCAGCTCAGGGATGACAGACCACCCTGCCCTACCCCCACATCCACAGACCCTAAACACAATGGTCCCTGGACAGGATCATTTCAGAGCACTCTGCACCCCTCCATTACAGCACTTCTCACTGCAATGCAAGTCTGGCCACCAGAGCATCTTCTCCATTGGACTGTACACTCACTGAGGGCAGAGGCCCATCAGGTTTATCTCTGGGACCCCAGGCTCAACAAAGAACAGGTCTGCGGAGGGCCTTGTCAGGAAGGGTGAGGGCAGGAGGAGAGGTAAGGAGAGAGCTAACCCTTAACAGAGCTTACCGCCAAACTGCCCAAACTCAGAAACCAACTCCTCTGAAGTACGCCTCAGCATTTCACACACCCCTGGTGTCGCAGACACTAGCTCTCAGAGAAAGCAAGCCATCTTTTATACATGTATGTGTGCAGGGATGGGAGGGAGAAGGAAAGGTATATAATTTGGTGTTTAAGAGCTTGAGCACCGAAGTTTGGCTTTGAGTATATTGGTGTTGCCATTTATCAACTAGGTGACATTGGGCAACTACCTCCTTCTCTCTGGGCCTCAGATTTTCGATATATAAAATGGGAACCTTTCTTTGCCCCTACCTCATAGTATCCTTGGGAGGTTTTAATAGGACAACCAGCTCTTAGCATGAGGTAGTGAGAAAACTAGGCTCAGAGAGGCTGCACAAACTGCCTAAGGTAACAGCAAACTATTCCCAAGTCATTTCTTGAGAATACTACTGTGTTCTTAAGAAATGACTTGGAAATTCCTGCAAGACCCACAAGTGTACTCGTTTTGACTATTGGAGCTTCAGTGGTAACGGAGCGTTTCCTGCCCATAGAGCCAGGGCCCAGGAAGAACAGGAATCAAAGGCCTCCTCCACCTCAACTGGGATCCCCATTTGCAGTCACTGCCCCCCTTCCAGGAACCAGAGGACACAGTCTCAGTTTCATTCCAGAGAAACCCTAGAGGCAACTCGGCTGAAACCCCTGGCCACATGGGCGCCTGGACAGCTGGTCTGCAGGACTGAGCACCCTGGTATTTGAACTTTAAAAATAGACACCATTCTCACATGCTTGGGGGTGGTTTTAAGTGTTCTCCAGGCCGCTGGCAGAGACAGCCTGAAAGGGCTTCTCGGGCTCTGGCTGGCAGGGCCGACTCCCTCTCCCAGAGACTAGACCCAAGGCCTGAGAGACAGTAGCACACATCCCTTAGGCCATTAGCCAGCTATGTGACCTTGGGCAAGTCACTGCACTCCTCCAAGGCTCTGGAAAACACAAAGAACAATCACTACCACCCATGGGTGGACTGAGAGTACATGTGGAGTGCACAGTAGTGAGGCTGGGACCCAGCGAACATTGGCTCAGCACCTACTGTGTACCCAGCACAGGTGCTGGGGCACTAAGAAGAAGTGCATAGTCCCGGTGGCCCAGGAGCTCAGGGTCTCCCAGGGCTGAAAAGTGATCTAGCAGAAACGTGGAGGGGAGGCATGATGGGAGCTGAGGGGAGGTGCCTAACCCTGCCTGGGGTCAACAGGCATCCCAAAGAGTTATAGGAGCTGTCAGATGAAGGGAGTAGGTCAAGGGAGAGCAAAGAATCCCCCTAGCGAAGGTCTAGAGAAGGGACAGGGCATGGCATGTTTCGGATGTGCACCGAATCATGTGTCCATGTATTAAACACCAACCTGGTGCCTGCCACAAATCTGAGCATTTCACATATCTTATTTCATCCTTACCCCAATCCTCAGAGGTGGGTTCTGTTATCCCCATGTCATAGAAGCAGAAGCAGAGGGAGACTCATGGGAGTTAAGTAACTTGTCCATGGTCACACAGCCAGTGAGCGATGGCAGCTGGGATCTGAAGCCAAGACCTTGGATCCCAGGCTCTATTAATGTGGGGGGCTCTTGAGGGGTTCTGAGGAATGGACTGCAGGAGACAGTAGGAGTCAGACTACCAGAGCAGGTCTCAGTCTCCCCACCTGTCAGGGGCTGGAATCAGAGGGCCTCTGTATCAACCTGGCCTCTGTATTAAACTGGCCTGGATTTGGACTGTCTCCCACTTCCTGGCTTTGTGACTGAACCTATGCCCTTCATGCCTCTGAGACTCAGTTTCCCTATCTGTAAAATGGGGACAAAGTGAACAAATGTTCAATAAGTGAGTCTCCAAGGTCGTCTTCTTTCAGCTGGAAGGGCCAGAACTGGCCATGAGACCACAGGCCAATCCTGTTTCCTCCCTGGGCCTCAGTTTCCCCCGAGAATGCAGGTGGAAACTCACTGTTTCCATCTTTTCAGCTCTATTCCTGTGGTTCTGTGATGCTATGATGAGGGGAGGAAGGAAAAGGGAGTGGGGAAGGGGAGTGGCACACAAAACCTAGAAGGCTGCACCTCAACCATCACCTAATCTGTGCCTGGAAAGCCAGACGCAGTCCAGCCACCTCCTTTAGGCTGGATCTGAACAATCCCAAAAGGGGAGGAAGAGTGGGAGGCAGGGGTACGGGTGATGTTGAGAAGGGGGCATCACTGAGGGTGCTAGTGAGAAAGTCAGCAGGTTGCGGTCCGGAAGGGCCCGGTTTCAATGTGGGGTAGGAGAGGCAGGCGCTGAGGTCCTCAGGGAGAGGCGGAGGGCTCCACTGTGGGCTCCCTGAGGAGGGGGGCATGAGGCATCAGATGCGGGGGAAGAAAGGGGCCGGACATACACGAGGGAGAAGAAGCCAAGGCAGGGTGCAGAGGGGCGGAGCTGGGGCTCTGATGGGGGATGAGAGGCAGGGCTGAAGCCTGTCCGGTGGGAGACGAAGCAGGGGACTAGAGTCACGGAGCGGCAGGACGGCCACTAGGGGAGAACAGCCCGAGCTTCAGTGGGGACCACCAGGCAGGGGCGGGTCTGTGGGGAGGGGGCGCAGCTTAATGCAGGGAGAAGAGCAGGGGCTGCATGGTCATGGGGGATGGGCTGGCGCTTTGGGAGGGGAAGAAGGCCCCCGGCTTCAGAGCCGGAAGGAGAGGCGGGGGCCAGCGGCGGGGCGCACCTGAAGTCCTTGTCGCTGGACGTCATCTTCTCCAGGAGGCTGGAGATGTGGAAGGCGGCGGTGCTCATGGTGGCTGGCGCCGCGGTGCCGGCCGGTGGGAGGGAATATGGCGGCGCGGGCGCCCCCTCCCTCGCCAGCTGCACGAACTGCGCTCACCGGACAGAAATAGCAGCTCCTGCCCTGCCCCGCCCCGCCCCGTGCTCACGCCTTGGACTTGGCTACAGCGGGAGGCGGGAGGCGGGCGGGCCTGGGCCTGGCTCGGTGGTCTTGGCCCCGGCCCCGGCCCCGGCCCCTGCCCTGCTGACAGCCCAGCGCCGGCTTGCACACTCCCCCGAGACGGGGAGCTCACTACCCGGCCACCACCTCCTTGTGATTCCTGCAGCTGCTGGTTCTGTCTTGCAACAGGGACATGATACCAGAGAATCTCGGGTTCGAATCCCAGTTCTGCCTCGTCTGCTGTGTAGCCTTGGCCAAGTTACTTTTCCTCTCTGAGACTTGGCTTTCTCATCTATGGGCATTCAAGAAACAGGAGCTATCAACCAAAGCTGGTCAACCCAACCAAAGGACCCTCACCCAATCCCCTCACCCCCCATGCTTGCCCGTCCCTGTGCCAGACAGGATCTGGGGAATGAACTCAGTCACACCAGGCCCCTTGCCCGCCATCCCCAACCCTCAGGACAGCAGGGTCGGTTTCTTCATTTTTTTTTTTTTAGCAATGCAGCTGAGGCCGAGAAGCAAAGGGATTTTCCGAGGGTCACACAGCCAGTGAATCTGGCATGGAGTCAGGATTGACCACAGATCCTTTAATATCCTGGGCAACAATCCTTCCATAAACAGCTAGGAGGCTGCTGGATGGGAAAGGGAGTAGCCAGTGCTTCAGGGCTAGACAAGCCTGGCTTCAAATCTCTGCTAGGCTGCCTCCTGGCTGTGTGACCTTGGGATAAGGAAACAACTTCTCTGGGCTATGCTTTTCTCACTCATGAAGATAAAAGAAATCTTTATTAAATTAACATCCCCCTTGAACACCGGTTATTCTGAAGGTACTTAGGTTCTAGACCAGCACTAACAGAACACTATGCAATTTTGAAAATGTTCTACATCTGCGGTATCTAATATGATAGCTTATCTTTTCTATTATAAATACAGCTATGTCTACTTTCTCTTGTTTAGAATATACCTGGCTTTTTTTTTTTTTTTTTTTTTTGGTATGGGGTCTCACTATGTTACCCAGGATGGACTCAAACTCCTGGGCTCAAGGAATCCTCCCACCTCAGCCTCCTGGGTAGCTGGGATTACAGGTGCAAGCTATCACAACAGGCTCTACTGGACTTTTTTTTTCCCCCCCATATTTTTAGGTCTTTCTGAATGCTAATGTTTTTGGTATATTGCCTGTAAACTGCATATACTGATTTTTTTTATTCTTCTTTTTCTGAGACAGTCTTACTCTGTCGCCCAGGCTGGAGTGCAGTGGTGTGATCTCTGCTCACTGCAACCTACACTCCCAGGTTCAAGCAATTCTCGTGCCTCAGCCTCCTGAGTAGCTGGGATCACAGGTGTATGCCACCACACCCAGTTAATTTTTGTATTTTTAGTGGAGACAGGGTTTTGCCGTGTTGGCCAGCCTGGTCTGGAACTCCCAGCCTCAAGTCATCCACCCACCTTGGCCTCCCAAAATGCTAGGATTACAGGTGTGAGCCACCACACCCAACCTGTACCTTGATTTTTAAAAAACATTTTATTTTGAAATAATTTTAGACTTACTGAAAAGTTGCAAAGTAGTATAGAGAGTTTCCTCACACCCTTCACCCAGCTGCTGCTTCTAATGTTAGCACCTTATGTTACTGTGTTACACTGATCAAAACTAGGACACTAATATTGTTATGATACTATTAACCAAACCATGGACCTTCTTCAGATTTCAATTTTTCCATCAATGTCCTTTTTCTGTTGAAGGATCCAATTCAGGGTTATTCATTACATTTAGTTTCCAGATCTCTTCCATCTCTTCCCATCTGTGACTGTTCCTCCATCTTCTCTTATTTTTAATGACCTTGACACTTTTAAAAAGCTATTTTACAGAACATCCCTCCGTTTGGGTTTGTCTAAGGTTTTTCTCGTGATTAGATTGAAGTTACAGTTTTTGGCACGAACACAGCATAAACAGTGTTATGCTTTCTTCAGTGCATAGAGCAAGGGCTTTGTGATGTCACTTATTCTTCTTACTGCTGGTATTAATCTTGATCACTTAGCTAAACTGTGTGTTGGTTGAGTTTCTCTACTATAAAGTTACTATGTTTCTCTTTGTAATTAATAATTTTATACTTTTTGTAAATTTGCATTTACATTTTATAAACTTGAGAAATTGTGCCAAATAAATATCTTGGAGGAGATCTTTTGAGATGACAAAATATTCTATTTCTCCTCAAAATTCCACCTACTAATTTCAGCATCCTTTGGTGTATCTTTCTTTTATGATTATTACTGCTTAATTGTGCTTTTTTATTTCCCTGTTTCTCTTTTTTTTTTTTTTTTTTTTTTTTTTTGAGACAGGGTCTTGCTCTTGCCAGGCTAGAGTGCAGTAATGAGATCTCAGCTTACTGTAGCCTCAACCTCCTGGGCTTAAAGTGATCCTCCCACCTCAGACTCCAAAGTGGCTGGGACTACAGGCTTGTGCCACCATGCTCGGCTAATTTTTGTATTTTTTGTAGAGATAGGGTTTTGCTGTGTTGCCCAAGCTGGTCTCAAACTCCTGAGCTTAAGCTATCCTCCCATCTCAGCCTCCCAAAGTGCTGGGATTATAGGAGTACACCATCGCACCCAGCCTCATTCTACATTTATTAATTGAAATTCCTCTGAAAAGAAGATATGGTCATTTCTCCCACATTTATTTATTTTTCAATTATCTGGCCAGGTGCAGTGGCTCATACCTGTAGTCCCAGCACTTTGGGAGGTAGAGGTGAGAAGATCACTTGAGCTCAAGAGTTCGAGACCAGCCTAGGCAACATGGTAAAACCCCATCTCTATTAAAAAATAATAATAAATAGGCCAGGTGCAGCAGCTCATGCCTGTAATCCCAGCACTTTGGGAAGCCAAGGTAGGAGGATTGCCTGAGCTCAGGAGTTTGCAACCAGCCGAGGCAACACGGTGAAACCCCATCTCTACTAAAAAAATACAAAAAATTAGCTAGGCATGGTGGCGTGTGCCTCTAGTCCCAGCTACTTGGGAGGCTGAGGCAAGAGAACTGTTTGAACCCAGGAGGAGGAGGTTGCAGTGAGCAAAGATCACTCCACTGCACTTCAGCCTGGGCAACAGAGCGAGACTCCATCTCAAAATAATAATAAATATAAAATCAATAAGTAAACATGTGGTCTCATGTATATTCATTCTGTGTTTTGGGTTATAACCCAATAATATTACTATTTATTTTGTTGCTCAAATTGCTCTTGGTTTGGCCATTGAGAGCTCCTTCAGTTTGGCTCCTATGTTCCTTTGATAAGCCCCCATTCTTTTTGAAGCATTTTTCTTTTTTTTTTGATAACCAAAGATGTTCTAGGCTTATCTTATAAGCCCTTTTCCAACCCTGTAATCACCATCCACTTTTCTACGGAGCACTGATTTCTTTTATTGGAAAGTGGTACTTAGAAACCAAGATCTGGATTCTGGCTATGCTGACTGCTACTGAGATGTCATTTCTTCTAGGCCCTCTCAGAAGACAAAGCTATGAAACATATATGTGTATACTAACTCTCACACACATACATCTTTATCTATTATAAAAACCACAAGTTTATACTGATATCTTGATTTCAATGGACCCAGCATCAAAGGGTTCATTCTATCCTTCTATCTTTCCTTATTTGTAAAGGCTTTCTTCCACAGCGATAAATCTTGTCCTCATTAGCCACAATATATTTACTTATTTGTTCAATCCTAGTATAAATATACACTACTTGCAGAATTGCTAACCCATACCCCAGTGAGAAACAAATTTAGTAACTAGAGTACAGTATTGATATGCAGTTCTTTTTGCCTGTAGCCTCACAGAATCCAGTTCAAATTCTGTATTCCACAGTTACTTAAGTTAGGTCTTCTCTTTTCTGTCCCTTTGGTGTGGTCTGTTATTCATTTGGAATACAGTTAGGTTTATTTGCTAGTGTTTGTATTCCAGCTTGGATTTCCCTAGCGTTTTGGTTTGTTTATTTATTTATTTGGGGAGTATGTGAAACATTACTATTGTTCCTGGAGTCAGGGCTAACCAAAAAGGTATACTCAGTAAAATGTCGCTTCCATGTCTTCTTGTCACCCCATTCCTACATACCCCCTGTAGGTATCCAATCTCTTTAATTTCTGATTTACCTTTCCTAGATTTCTTTTGCATAAATGAGCAGAAATGTGTATTTTCCTATAACCTCTTCTGTCTTACATGACCAATAGCATGCCATGCATACTTTTTGGCACTTTGCTTTTTTCCCCCTCTTAACTGTACATATGGAAATCACCCCATATCAACTCTTAGAGATCTCATCCATTTTTACAGCTATATGGTACTCCATCGTTGGAGATACCACAGTTTATTCAACCACTCTCCTATTTATGGACATTTAAGTTTTCGCCAGTATTTTGCAATTATAAGTAATGCTGCAATGAATAACCTTATACATATGTATTTTCTTTCTTTTCTTGTAAGACAGGGTCTCATTTTGTCACCGAGGCTGGAGTGCAGTGGCATGATCATAGCTCACTGCACACTTGACCTCTCAAGCAATCCTCCCGCCTCAGCCTCCCAAAGTGCTGGGATTACAGGTGTGAGCCACCACACCCGGACTCCTATTTTTTATTTATCTTCAGGTAGATTTCAAGGGGACGGATTACCAAGTCAAAAGGTAAATACATTTGTAGCTCTCTCAGCTACTGCCAAATTCTCCTCCAGAAGGGCTGTACCAGTTTGCAATCTCGCCAGCAATGTAGGAAATGTCTGTTTCCCCACAGCCTGTGTGTTATGCAAATGCATGTGTTGTCATGCATTTTAATCTTTGCCAATCTTATGGGTGAGAAACGGTATGTCAGTGTTGTTTTAATTTGTATTGCTCTAATTATGAGTTTGATTTTTTTCAAATATACGAGGGCCCTTTTTATCTTTTTGTGAATAATCTATTCATCTTTCTCCCATTTTTCTATCCAGTTTTTAGTTCTTTGTTCCTCACATTTCTTAAAATAACCTTTTAATTTTAGAACAGTTTTAGAATTATGGAAAAATTGTGAACACAGTAGAAAGATTCCTATATCTCCACATCCAGTTCCCCATATTAACAATTTTACATTGACATGGTATATTTGTCACAATTAATGAACCACTGTTGATACATTATTATTAACTAAAGACTAAATTTTTTTCAGGCTGCCTTGGTTTTTACCTAATATCTTTTTTCTGTTTGTTTTTGAGACAGAGTCTCACTCTGTCACTCAAGCTGAAGTGCAGTGGCACAATCTTGGCTCACTGCAATTTCTGCCTCCTAGGTTCAAGCAATTCTCCTGCCTCAGTCTCCTAAGTAGCTGGGATTACAAGTGTGCACCACCATGCCTGGCTAATTTTTATATTTTTTAGTAGAGATGGGGTTTTGCCATGTTGGCCAGGCTGGTCTCAAACTCCTGACCTCAAGTGATCCGCGCCTGGCTACTTAAAATCCTTTTTTGGTCCCAGGATACCACATTTACTTGTCATGTCTCCTTAGACTCATTTTGGTTATGACAGTTTGTATTAGACTGTTCTCACACTGCTATGAAGAAATACCCGAGACTAGGTAATTTATAAAGGAAGCGGGTTTAGTTGACTCACAGTTCTGCGTTATTAGGAAGGCCTCAGGAAACTTATAAGCATGGCGGAAGGCAAAAGAGAAGGAGACACCCTCTTCACAGGGTGGCAGGACAGAGCGAATGCAGGCAGGGGAAAGTGCCAGACGCTTATAAAACCATCAGATCTCATGAGAACTCACTCACTATCACGAGAACAGCATCGGGGAAACCTCGCCCATGATTCAATTACCACCACCTGGTCCTGCTCTTGACAGGTGGGGATTATGGGGATTACACTTCAAGATGAGATTTGGGTGTGCACAAAACCAAACTCTATCACAGTTCTTCCTGTTCTTGATGATGCTGATAGTTTTGAGGAGTACTGTTCAGGTATTTTATAAAACGACCTTCAGCTGGGATTTGTCTGATGTTTTTATTATAATTAGACTGGAGTAATGAGCTCCTGCAAGGAAGACCACAGAGATAAAGCATCATTCTTATCACGTATCTGGGGTGCATACTATCAGCATGAATTAACACTGTTGACGTTAATTTTCACCCCCTAGCTGGAGGTAGTGTTTGTCAGGTTTCTTCACTATAAAGTTATTCCTTTTCCCTCCCTCCCTTTCCATAGTCTACTTTTTGAAAGAAAGTCACTTTGTGCAGCCCACATTTAAGGAGTGGAGTGTTATGCTCCACTTCCTTAAGAGTGGATTTTCTATATAAATTATTTGAAATGGTTCCGTACTAGATATTCGTCTATTCTCCCCCATTTATTTATTTAATCATATAAGTATGGACTTATGGATAATTTATACTTTGAGCTCTAATCCAATACTACTTTACTTTTTTTCTCTCTCAAATTGTTCCAGCTTTGGCCATTAGGAACCCTTTCAGTTGGTTCCTGTGTTCCTTTGCCATACCCTGATTGTGTGTGTGTGTGTGTGTGTGTGTGTGTGTGTCTGTGTGTGTTTGAGCACTTCCTTATTTACTGGCATTACAAGATGCTTCAGGCTCATCTTGCATATTTCCTGAAAATCAGCCATTTCTCCAAGGATGCCTGGTTCCTTTCACTGGAGAATGGTATTAGAAATCAAGATCTGGCTGCTAAATATAATCGTTCCTACTGGGGTGTCATTGCTTGTAGACTCTCTCAGGTGATAGACAAGGGGATAGATGTATGTATACTAATCCATGCATATCCACATATCTATATGTATTTCCATATGTAAACATTTGAATCTCTATTAAGCTAAACACAGACTTATACTGATGTCTCCAACTTGAATCTATTATCCCATGAATGATTCTAGCCTCCTCCTGTTGTTTCACTATAACTCCTACTCCAACAATGAGAATCCTGGCCACTCATTTACCTAATTCTTCAATTCCGGTATATATGTATAGTAATATCACAATGATTAACCTGTACCCCATGGGAAACAACTTCACAGACTAGAGGATGGTGCTTGTGTATATCTTCTTGTGCCTTTAGTTCTGCAGCTTCCATTCATTTCCAAAGTTACTTTTGAGGTAGGAGATCAACAGGACTTCTTTTCACAAACCTGCTTGTCTAAACAGGATTTGTAGAGAAGCCAGCCCAAACCTGTTAGGATCAAGATGGCCACAAAAGCAACCTCTAGTTACCCTCACTGCTTATTTGTATTGGCATGGCACTCCTACCAGTGCCATGACAGTTTACAAATGCTGCCGTGGCAACAACCCAGAAATTACCTTATATGATTCTGGGAACTCCCTGCCCCTTTTCCAGAAAGTTTGTGAATAACCCACCCCTTATTCAGCATATAATTGAGTGTGGGTATAAATAGAGCTAGCCAGCAATGCAGGAGTGCTACTCTGGGCCACTCTGTCTATAAGATAACCTTGTTCTGTATATGGAGCAACCATTTTGCTGTACAGTGTTGTTCTCATAAACTTGCTTTTTTTCACTGTTGGTTCCCTCTTGAAATCTTTCCTGAATGAAGCCAAGAACCCTCCCAGGCTGAGCCCCAGTTTTGGGGTCTGCCTGCATTACTTAGGTTGGCGTCTTTCTCCCCCACCCTGCCTTCAGTGGGGTTGTTGCACACATTCATAATACAGTTGCATTGTTTCATCACACTCTGCATTCCATCCTGAAACCCCCTGACCTCCTAGATGATTTTAGAAACTTTGCACATGTTAAGATTCACCCTTTATGCTGTAAAGTTCTATGGGTTTTGACAAATGCATAGTGTTGTGAATTCACTTTTACATATATATATATAGTTGCTGTATATAGCTTCATTAACCTAAAAAAAAATCCCTATGCTGTACCTATTCACCTCTCCCTCCTTCTTCTGGAACCCCTGGTAACAACTGATCTTTCTACTGTCTCTACAATTTTGCCTTTTACAGAATGTCATACACTTGGAAGTATACAGGATGTAGCCTTTTCAGGCTGACATTTTTTACTTAGTAATATGCATTCAAGATTCATCTATGTCTTTCCATGAGAACTGCAGAACTCGACCAGGCTCAGTGGCTCATGGCTATAATCCCAGCACTTTGGGAGGCCAAGGCAGGTGGATCACCCGAGGTCAAGAGTTCAAACCAGCCTGACCAACATGGTGAAACCCCATCTCTCCTAAATTACAAAAATTAGCTGAGCGTGGTGGCAGACACCTGTAATCCCAGTTACTTGGGAGACTGAGGCAGGATAATTGCTTGAACCTGGGAGGTGGAGGTTACAATGAGCTGAGATCATGCCATTGCATTCCAGCCTGGGCAACAGAGTGAGACTCTGTCTCAAAAAACAAAACAAAACAAACCTGCAGAACTCTTGACATATAACAGCACATCCAAACCCCTGCACTAAGAGATTTGACCAAACTCTAGTATGGCTTTTAGAAGCATAAAACTATCACCCTAGAGAAACCCCAGACGTTATTAAAATGCCTGTCTGAGAAAGCTCAAGCTGCCCAGAGAACTTACTGTCTGTTCTAGCCAATATCTCATGATAAGCCTCTGACCTCCCTTTCTTAAAGCATTTACTAGAAACAGCTTAAAATTGTGAATATGTATCTCTTATAACTCAGAAGCATTTCTCTCAAGGACCTGAGAGCCATTCCTTTGAAATATAATCATCAGGAACATTTCATGATGTTAGAGCCTCTGTCTCCCACTCTCTGAGGGAGGATAGAATCCTAACTTCTGTAACTGCCAGCTAGCAAACACAGCTGGCCTAATTGCACTGACCAACCCTTTGTAATTTTTCACTTCTCCGATTCTACAGAGGCCCGTTCTCCTGGCTCCCTCATTCCCCCTTTAAACACCCAAATCAACTCAGCACAAATCGGAATGGAGCTTAACTCTTTCCCCCACTGTCAGTAGTTACTGAATAAAATCTGTTTTCATTGCTCTAACTAATGTCTGCCTGTGTTTATCATCAACGACAGTACATTTCTTTTTATTGCTGAAGAATATTCCATTTTATGGGTGTACCGTAGTTTGTTTACCCATTTACCAATCAAAGACATCTTGGTTGCTTCCAGTTTTTAGCTGTTATGAACAAAGCTGCTATAAACATTCACGTGCAGGCTTTTGTGGTGGAGGTAAGTTTCAGATCGGTTGCATAAATACCTAGGAGTATGATTGCTGGCTGGAAGGTATGGTAAGCTTTATATATATATATATGGTAAGCTTATAAGAAACTGCCCAACTGTATTCCAAAGTGACCGTACTATTTTGCATTCCCACTAACAATGAATCCAGTTGCTTCACATCCTTACCAGCATTTGGTGGTGTCAGTCTTTTGGATGTTAGCTGTTCGAACAAGTGTGTAGTGATTGCTCATTGTTGTTTTAATTTGCAATTCCCTAAAAACAAATGAGGTTGGCCTGGTGTGGTGGCTCATGCCTGTAATCCCAGAACTTTGGGAGGCTGAGGCAAGTGGATCACCTGAGGTCAGGAGTTTGCGACCAGCCTGACCAATATGGTGAAACCCCATCTCTAATAAAAATTAAAAAATTAGATGGGTGTGGTCACGTGTACCTGTAGTCTCTGCTGAAGCTGAGACAGGAGAATCACTTGAACCCAGGAGGCAGAGGTTGGCAGAGGTTGCAGTGAGTTGAGATCACACCATTGCACTCTAGCCTGGGTGACAGAGTGAGACTCCATCTCAAAAAAAAAAGAAAAAATGAGATTAAGTATTATTATGTGCCTATTTGCTATCTGTATATCTTCTTTGGTAAGATATCTGTTCAGATCTTTGACCACTATTAAATGGGTTGTTTTCTTACTGTTGAATTTTAAGTTATTTGTATATTTTTTGATATAAGTCCTTTACCAGAAATGTAACTTGCAATTATTTCTTCTCAGTCTGTGGTTTGTCTTTCTATTCTCTTAGCAGTGTCTTGGTATAGCAGTATTTTTAATAACGTCCAACTTCATTAAATTACTTTTAAGTAATTTAATAAAGTCCAACTTATTTTTTTCTTTCATGAATCACGCTTTTAATATTGTATCTAACAACTCATTGCCAAACCCAAGTTCACACTGATTTTCTCTTACATTTTCCTCTACACATTTTATAGTTTTATGTTTTGCAGTTAGGTCTATTATTCTTTTTTTTTTTTTTTTTTTTTTTTTTTTTTTTTATATAGTATCACAATGTCACTAGGGCTGGAATGCAGTGGTATGATCTCAGCTCACTGCAACCTCCACCTTCCAGAGTAGCTGGGACCACAGGCACATACATTTTTGTATTTTTAGTAGAGGCGGGGTTTCACCATATTGGCCAGGCTGGTCTTGAACTCCTAGATTCAAGTGATCCACCCACCTCCGCCTTCCCAAAATGCTGGGATTACAGGCGTGAGCCACCGTGCCAGGCCCTACGATTTAATTTTTTGGAAGGCATAGGGTCTTTGTTTAGGTTCTTTTTTTTTTTTTTTTTGCATATTAATGTACAATTTTTCTAGTACCATTTGTTGAAAGACTATAATTTCTCCAATGAATTGCCTTTGCTCCTTTGTCAAAGATCAGTTAACTATATTTTTTTCTAATACTTTTAGAAATGAGAGGATCTCATTTTGTTGCCAAGGCTGGTCTTGAACTCCTGGCCTCAAGCAACCTTCCTGCCTCGGCCTCCCAAAGTGCCGGGATTACAGGAGTGAGCCACCATGCCCAGCCTTGACTATATTTTTGTAGATCTGTTTCTGGACTCTCTATCCTGTCCCACTGATCTAGTCATTTGTTTTGTCAATATCACACTGTCTTGATTACTATAACTTTATAGCAAGCCGTGTAATCAGCAAGTGTAAGTTCTCTGACTTTGCTCTTCTTCAGTATTGTGCTAGCTTTTGCCTTTCCATGGACAGGGTGAAACCCTGTCTCTACTGAAAATATAAAAACTAGCCACGCGTAGTGGCAGGTGCCTGTAATCCCAGCTACGAGAGAGGCTGAGGCAGGAGAATCACTTGAACCTGGGAGGTAGAGGCTGCAGTGAGCCAAGATCACACCACTACACTCTAGTTTTTGCCTTTCATGGAAGTTTTAGAATCAGTTTGTTGAAATCTACAAAATACCTTGCTAGGATTTTACTGGGACTGTGTTGAACCAATAGGTCAAATTGGGAAGAACTGACATCTTAACAATATTGAGTCTTACAACCTATGAACACAGAATATCTTTCCATTTATCTAGATCTTCGATTTCTTTCATCAGGGTGTTTTCCATATACAGATCTTATACATATTCTGTTAGGCTTATTCTTAAGTATTTCTTTTTATGATGATGTTGGTGATGTTATAAATTTTATATATATATAACATACAGCCATTTAAAAAGTTGTCAAGAAGAACATTGGCCAAAATGTCAAATTCTTCATACTATTTGGTGATTTCAATTTCGGGTGTTAATAAACAACAGCCCCTTTCCATTCCTCAATGTGGAACCAATTGAGAAACAGAGACAGAAGGCAGACAGATGGAGAGGAGGGTGATTAGAGAACGTGGTTTTAACACCCGCCCCGCGAGTCTTACTAATTCAGCACTCCTGTATTGAAGGACATGTCTGGTCTACCAGATGTCTGAGGGCAGAAAGCAATCCCCATCCAAGTGAATGGTCTGAGTATGTGTGGTTCCTTTACACCCTCCTGCTACATCAGATGCTCCCTCTTCTCTTAGGGAGAAACTGCGAGAAGGATCAGCTTCCCATCTTTCTGGGGGAAGCCTGCACTAGAACCTCATAAAGCAGCCTGTACCACCAAGCTTACATTTGTAACAAAGTAAGTATTTGTGGATAGAAAAAAGATGAAAGATAATATACACCTGTATCGACTGGTTATTTCTGGATGGTGGGAGTTCTAGGAGATTTTTGTTTTGATTTGTTTATCAGTATTTTACTCAAGTTACTGTAAGGAATCGATGCTGCTTCCGTCAGGGGGTGGGAGAAGTTATTTAAAAAAAAAAAAACCAACCAAACAACCCCCAACCAACCTTCAAAACCAACCGTCACAGCCTCCTGGAGGCCTTCATGGATTTCTCCTTTCACTTCCTGTGTTAGTCTGTTTTCACACTGCTGATAAAGACATACCTGAGACTGGGCAATTTACAAAAGAAAGAGTTTGATTGGACTTATAATTCCACGTGGCTGGGGAGGCCTCACAATCATGGTGGAAGGTAAAAGGTATGTTTCATATGGCAGCAGCCAAGAGAAAGAATGAGAGCCAAGCAAAACAGTTTTCCCCTTATAAAACCATCAGATCAGAAAAAAGAGAACAAAAAAGAAAAAAAAGAAAAAGAAAGAAAAAAAAAAGAAGAAAAAACCATCAGATCTCGTGAGACTTATTCACTAGAATTAGAACAGTATGGGAGAAACTGCCCTCATGATTCAATGATCTCCCACCAGGTCCCTCCCACAACATGTAGGAATCACGAGAGTACAATTCAAGAAGAGATGTCGGTGGGGACACAGAGCCAAACCATATCATTCCCTTTTTCTATGTCTCCTCTGTCTCACCCCTAATTTCCCTTCCTGCTGTTTTTCTGTCTGCATGGCTGACTGAGAAATCTTCTTTTCGGCTGGAAGAGAGTTAGTAATAGGAAGAAGTGGGGTGTTTAGAGCAGACTCTCTGCATTCAAGTTCTGGCCTCCCTGCATTCAAGTTCTGTCCCTTGCTGTTAAATGGAATAGTACTTCCCCTCCCTGCCACCTATTACCTGGTACAGTGTCTGACACAGTGTAGACACTCGAGCAATGGACTGAACTGAGAGGTGCGGCGAGGAGCAAGGAAGACAAGAAAGCTATGGTTGTGACAGTGTTTTGTAGACTCCCACCGCTACAGTGGGGGACAGGGCTGGCGCATTCCCAGAGCCTCCAGCTGGTAGGTATCCTGCAGGTGTCTGAAGGTGGGTTTGGCTAACAAACCATCCTCCTCATTTATACGGGCCCATGGTCAGGGCTTTAAGTGTTGCCTGAAGAGAGGCCCCCCAGAAGAAGGCTCTTGCCCCAGAATCAAACTGCTTGGCCCTGTGGGGGGACCAGGCTGCTCCCTCTGGGCCCCACTTCTTCTGCCTGGGTCTCGGCAGAGGCTTCTGTCCATGGCCTGGTGCTCTGTGTGTGAGACCCTAGCCACCTCAGCAGGAGGCTAGAAGAATTCTTTAACCCCTCCCGGAGAACTAAAACAAGAACATTTGCTGAGCACTGTCAGATGCCTTCCCTTAAGAGACAAGGGGTTTCTCCATTTGCCCTACAAAGAAACCGAAGCTCATAGAGGTTATGTGATTTCGTGAAGGTCACACAGGCCAGAGACAGAGCTCAAAATGGGGCCTCTCAAGCTCCCAGCTTAGGGCGATTTATAAGACTGAGCCACTTCTCTCTGGGATGGAGAAAGATGTTTGTAGTTTGAAGTGAACAAGGTGGAACTCTCATTCCATCACACCTTTTGGGAGTGAATGAGGCAGACAAGTTGCTGGGGGAGGGTGGTAGGCTCCCCAGACTGGGAGGGAAATCAAGAGTCAGAATGGTGAGTGTTCCTTCAAGCGTTTGCCAAAGAGCCAGGCCATTCGCTAGGCACCGGAAGAGCTAGAGGCAAGCTGGTTAGAAATGTGGTTAAGAACAACTGCTTTGTGAGAAGACAGAGCTGAGTTTCAGCCCCTTCCTGCTGTGTGATTTTGGGTAAGTGACTCAATCTCTCTGAGCCTCAGTTTTCACCTCTATAGAGTAGAAATTATAGCACCCACCTCATGAGGTAAAGCTCTTGAGAGAAAAGCTGGCACGGGGCAAGCCTGCTGTGAATGGTAGTACAAGGCTCTATTATCGGTTCGAACCCCGAGAGCACGCCAACAAACAATACAAGGCTGTGTGGAGGCTGTTTTAATGAGCGCCTGGGTGCAGAGGGCTGAGGCCTAAAACGGTGTCAGCCCCAAGTGAGGACGGGGCAGGGTTTTATGGTCTCCTATAAACAGAAAGTGTCCTAGTCTGATGTAACTGCTACCCGATACCTGGATGGCCTCTCTCTCCATCTTCAGGGGTACGTGTTTCCCGGCCAGCTTTCTTCCGGCTTCTGCTGTCTTGCTGAGGCATGCTGATGGTGCAAGAGGCCTTGAGCCTTGGGATCGGGTCTGAGAAGGGAGGAGTTATTCATCCCTTAAGCTTTCAGGCCCCGGGGAGAATCTTTCAGGTAGCTGTTGGTTGTTATTTTTCTTACTGTTACGCCCAGCAGGGGAGACACAAACTGACCTTTAATAAAATTACCACACAGTGTAATGTGTGCCATGGCCCACTGAGAGAAGAGTCATAGAGATGGTGATGGCTAATTTGATGTGTCAACTTGACTGGGCCAAGGGATGCCCAGATTGCTGGTAAAACATTATTTCTGGGTGTGCCTGTTTCCAGAAGAGATCAGCATTTAAAGCAGTAGACTAAGTAAAGAAGATCTGCCCTCACCAGTGCAGGTGAGCATTGTCCAATATACTGAGGGCCTAACAGAACCAAAAGGCGGAAGAAGGGCAAATCTGCTCTCTCTGCTTGAGCTGGGACACCCACCTTCCCTTGCCCTCTGACGTCAGAGCTCCTGGTACTGAAACTTACACCATTGACTTTCCTGGACCTCCAGCTTGCAGATGGTGGATTATGGAACTTCTCAGGCTTCATAATTGTGGAGCTAATCCCTCACAATAAATCTCTTCCTGTAAATCTATATAAAGTCTATTGGTTCTGTTTCTCTTGGAGTCTTGACTAATACAGGGACACAGAAGAGGGAAGAGGGAGAGGGGACTCAAGAGCCAAACCTTGAGGGGCAGCTGCCTTCTCCAGCCAGAGAAGTGGGTAGGAGTCCCACCACACGTGCTCACATCTACACATCCTCAGGCTCCCATCATTGGGTGAGTGGGACAAATATGTCCTGTGACATCTGCCTGGGCTTGAACTCAGCTCAGACACCACTCAGGGGAGTTACTGTCCAGAGTTCTTGGGAGAATTTCTAGGCTAAAGGCACTGTCTCCTTCCAACAGAGATGAGCCCATTCCAAACACTTAGGGTTTGGGTCTCAAGATGATCTCAAGAGCCTTCTCTTTATTGTCTTTCCTTCCTCCTGCTCCCCTTTTCTTCCTCCTGAAAGGGACCCAAGAATCCCATAGACAGTTGTTTTTGGATAAACATAGAAATTGACCCTTCTGCTGTTAAAGCTTAAAACTTACATTTGTTTTATCTGAGTTCCTTCCTCAGGAAAGGACCTAAAGGCCTCTCACAAAAATTATCAAAGAACTGAAACCAGATCACTGCACTAGGTGCCTGACCCCTCATTCACCATGATTGCTTCCTTGCCCCTCCCAAGTTTCTGTTTTCTTACGCATTGTTACATTTCCTGCCCTCTATACAACCTCTGGTTTTAGTCAGGGAAATAGATTTGAGACTGAGCTCCCATCTCAGCAGCTGCAGCACCTGATTAAAGGCTTCTTCCTTGGCAATGCTTGTTGTCTCAGTAGTTGGCTTGTGTGCAGCAAGCAGCAGGACCTAGACCAAACCCCTAGTGTTTTGGTAACTCTTCCTTCTTCCCTCTCCCCTTCTCTTTTCTTTCTTCCTCCCTTTTTCCCTCCCTCCTTCCTTCCCTCTCTCCTTTCCTTCTTCCTTTCTCCCTCTTTCCGTCCCTTCCTGTATTTGTCAGGTCAACAACTCCCACTTATTTATTGCCAGAGGCTGCTGAATCCTCCTATTGAAGAGAACTATATTGGTAGATCCAACAACTCTAGAAAGGGATCACCAGGCCCAAAGGAAATCACAGCCGGAGATTCCGTAATATTTACAGCTAGGAGTGTCCTGGTGTAAAACGTCACTAAATGCTTTCATTCTGGGTTTAAACAAAGTGATGGAATTCGCAGTCCAGACATTTCTGAAAACATTGCTGCCTCTCTGATGCCATGGAACATGGATCCAGTGATGCACTGCACCCTTGGAAAACTTTTATTATGGAAACTTTCATACCTACCCAAAGTTAGACACAATAATATAGCGAATCACCCAGCTTCCACTGTTACCAACATTAGCAATCCTGTTTCATCTCTCCTTCTTCCACATTTTTTTGCTGCTCAAGTGCTTCAAAACAAATCCCAGTGCTGGGCACAGTGGCTCACGCCTGTAATCCCAGCACTTCAGGAGGCCAAGGTAGGTGGATCACAAGGTCAGGAGTTTGAGACCAGCCTGACCAACATGGTGAAACCCCATCTCTACTAAAAATACAAAAATTAGTTGGGTTTGGTGGTGTGTGCCTATAATCCTAGCTACTGGGGAGGCTGAGGCAGGAGAATTCCTTGAACCTGGGAGGCAGAGGTTGCAGCGAGCCGAGATCGTGCCATTGCACTCTAGCCTGGGTGACAGAGTGAGACTCCGTCTCAAAAAACAAACAAACAAAAACAAATCCCAGACACAAGTAATCACTTCAGCCTACATTGCCAATGGATGACATTGGTTGCTTGGTTGGTTGGTTTTGAGACAGAGTCTCACTCTGTCGCCCAGGCTGGAGTGCAGTGGCACAATCTCGGCTCACTGCAACCTCTGCCTACCGGGTTCAAGCGATTCTCCTGCCTTAGCCTCCCCAGTAGCTGAGATTACAGGCGTGCTTCACCACACCCAGCTAACTGTTGTATTTTTAGTAGAAATGGGGTTTCGTCATGTTGGCCAGGCTGATCTGGAACTCCTGACCTCAGGTGATCCACCTGCCTCAGCCTCACAAAGTGCTGGGATTACAGGCCTGAGCCACTGCTCCTGACCTGTTTTTTACATACCACCATGTGCCATTGTCATACCTAACAAAAATAAAAATGATTCCTTAAATAACTTAATGTTCGATGTTCAAAGTGTTCAGACTGTGTCAGAGATGTCTATTTGCAATTTGTAAGATGAGTATTCACAAAATTTCCTGAATTTCACCCTCCCTCCTGTCCCTGACCCAGCTCAGCCCCAGGCAGGACAGAGGACTGTCTGCCTCGTGTCTCTGTTTTAGAGTAGCCTGGGGCCCACGCAAGTCAGGCCTCCTATACTGAAGCTCTTGTCTGAATATTCCCGCTGAAACCTCTCCAGGAATTCTACAGGGTTTCTCTCAACAATGAAGCTCATGAACTTTATTCATTTATACACCACTTCCAGAACTTTTGCCACATCTATAACCACCTCATTATTTATTACATATTTTAATATTTAAGTTTTTCATTTTTGTTTTGAGACAGAGTCTTGCTCTGTCGCCCAGTCTGGAGTACAGTGGTGTGATCTTGGCTCGCTGCAACCTCCGCCTGCCAGGTTCAAACGATTCTCCTACCTCAGCCTCCTGAGTAGCTGGGATTACAAGCACACACCACCACACCCGGCTAATTTTGTATTAGTGGTAGAGACAGGGTTTCACCATGTTGGCCATGCTGGTCTCAAACTCCTGACTTTAGGTGATCTGTACACCTCAGCCTCCCAAAGTGCTGGGATTTACAGGCATGAGCCACCACACCCAGCAATATTTAAGATTTAATATTACATTATAACTTTTATTTTTAATTCACATCTTTACTTAAAATAATTTATTTTCTTTTTAATAATATTATTTTATCTTCAACTTTTATTTTCAGTTCAGGGGTACATATGCCGTATGTGCAGGTCCATTACGTGTGCCATGGTGGTTTGCTGCACAGATCAACCCATCACCTAGGTATTAAGCCCAGCATCCAATAGCTATTCTTCCTGATGCTCTCCCTCCCCCTGCCAACAGGCAAAATAATATATTTTTAAAGAAAACTTTATGTTACTACCCAAGATGGAAACCCAGTATTATCTGCCATAAATTGAAAATAACGATTAAAAAAAGACAAAATACCAGGAAAGTGGAAGAAGTTATTATTACATTCTAATCAGATACCACTGTCTGCTGAAAATTAGACTGTATCTCCACTGAGATACCATGTTCACTTTATTAAAAGTGAGTGTAGGCTCAAAATGGGCAAGGCGTGTTAAAACCATATTAACAGTACATGGAGACTTTCTCTTAGATGTAATAGTCACCAATATGCCGTTTAAATGAACTAAGTTAATATAGCAACCCAATAAGGTAGGTACAATTGTTATCCCCATTTTATGGATGAGGAAACCAGAACTCAGAGAGGTTAACTTTCCTGAGGTCAAACAGCTGGTAAGTCACAGAGTCAGGATCCAGACCCATGCTGTCTGGCTCTAGCGTCATAAACACTATGTTATTCTTAATCAGAAGGGCCCAGACATGTAGAAAATGGAAATTCTTTCTGACTATGTGATTCAGTATTACTGATATCAGGTATGATGATCTCATGAACCATCAGAAATTAGAGGGGCTGATTTGGGGACACCCACTCCTATGGGGTAATCTCTAAGTCCCTTTCATAATCAACTCCTGCCACTTCAGCCTCCCACCTCAGCTGGGACTACAGGTACACACCACCACTCTAGGCTAATGTTTTTTGCATTTTTTGTAGAGGCAGGGTCTTGCTATGTTGCCCAGGATGGTCTTGAACTCTTAGCCAGAATCAATTCTTCTGCTTTGGCCTCCCAAAGTGTTGGGCCCATGTGCCCTGCCCCACCCTCAGCCTCATTTTATTACCCCTCCACTCTCACCTCCTGCTCCAGAAGGTGGAGCTCTTTTAACTTGTTTAACTACAGGTGGCTCCTGGTGGTCTCTGGCTAAGGGGTAATGATGGTCCTTAGTGTTCCATTTGGCTCTGAGTCTGTCACTGTGACACCTCCTGGACAAGCTATAAGGGGCATGGAGATGGGAGCTGCACCATATTCCTTCCTAAAAGTTCCAGCTGTATGCTGGACACAAACTAGCTCACAGTAGGTCCTCAAGACGAGACCAGGCTTTTGACTCTCCTCCCCTCTGTTCAGTCCAATAGTGCTGGGTGGGGTATCAGTCCTACTCATCCTGTTTTCCCGTCCTCTTGGAGACCACATTTTGGGGCCCCTGTTCAGAGCAGTGGAGTTCAGAGGAGTCTTGTCTGTGCTTCTTTTGCCCTGTGAATGGAGAACGTTTCTATCTAGCCAGGCCTCTAGAGACCCAGGGCCCAGATAAACTCCCATCTGATGGGGACATTACTTCATTTCTCTCTTCATCTCAATACTCTAATCTGCATGTAAAACAAACCCTAAGGACCTCAGAGCTCATACTTGACCATAGAGAAGTGGACCAAAGCTCCCAACCTGCTACTTCCTCCTGTCTCTTCTAATGAGGGAAAGAGGACATCTCCCACCCTCACCATGATTGTCCCCACTTGCTTCTCCAAGGAGAGCCTTTCCCCCGCACCCCCCCCCGGCTTTCCTAGAGGCCAAATTTTTATTCCTCTGGGACCCATCAAATACATCTGATGACTCTATTTTCCTTCCCATATAGACGCTAGTATCAAGGCTGACAGGAAGGCACTGCAAATATTTGGTAACTGACCCCCAACTTTTATCACTTAATCACTGTGTGACCTCAAGCAAGTTACTTAACCTCCCTAGCTTCAAGGTGTCCCGCAAAACTCATTATGTAGTAGCTGCTCCAGGGTCAGATCTTCCCTCACTTGGAGGAAAGTGCCTATTTTCTGGACATAGCGTCCTGTTTGGAGACTGACCCTTCCCCAGGAGCAGACATTCCTCTCCTTTGTCTGGCTTCAGCAAGCTCAACTAGAGCCGGGGCTGTGAGGTGAACATCTATCTAGGATGAGAGGGGAGGGAAAGGGTGGACCTCTCATTCCACAAGGTAGTCTGATCATTCGGCCGAGGGTCCTGAGATCAGGGTTCTGAGCACACTTCTGCCCCTAAACTCCTTGTGCATCTGTGGGAAAGTCCTTTTACCCTCTAGACCTGTGTTTCTGCCTCTGTGAACTGTCCTCAAGAACGCCTGTTCCGCTGACCTCTCAGAGTCCTGTGAACTAGACGAGAGAATGACTGTTCAGCATAGTCAAAGGGTGGTCTATGGACTGGAGAAAATATTTGCAAACCACATAGTGACAAAAGATTACTATCTGCCGTATATAAATAACTCAACACTCAATGGCAAAAATACAAGCAATCCAGTTAGAAAATGGGCAAAAGACATATGCAGACATTTCATCAAAGAGCATATAAATATAGATGGTGAATAAGAACATGAAAAGATAGCCAACATTATTAGCCATTAGCAAAATGCACAATGAGACCAATCAGAATGATTAAAATAAAAAATAGTGACAATGCCAAATGCTGGCCAGGATGTGGAGAAATTAGATCACTCATACATTGCTGATGGGAATATAAAAGAGTATAGACACTGCAGAAAAAGAGTATGGCAGTCTCTTTTCTTTTTCTTTTTTTTTTGGAGGTGGGGACAGAGTTTCTCTCTTGTTGTTCAGGCTGGAGTGCAGTGGCGTGATCTCAGCTCACTGCTACCACCACCTCCCGGGTTCAAGCGATTCTTCTGCCTCAGCCTCCAGAGTAGCTGGGACTATAGGCACGTGTCACCACGCCCAGCTAATTTTTGTATTTTTAGTAGAGATGGGGTTTCACCATATTGGCCAGGATGGTCTCAATCTCCTGACCTCGTGATCCACCCCCCTCGGCCTCCTAAAGTGCCGGGATTACAGGCGTGAGCCACCACACCTGGCCCAGATAAGATTTCTTAAATTTTATTTGTCAAAAGGACTTTTCTGCTTAAAACAATAGGAAGATTGTTGAGTACAAATCACTAGTTTTGCACTTATCAGAAGAAGCTAGGATTGACTTTTCCTCCACTCCCTCTTTATATTTATTTTTAAATTTAACTTCAGGCCGGGCACAGTGGCTCATGCCTGTAATCCCAGCACTTTAGGAGGCCAAGGCAG
This sequence comes from Pithecia hirsuta, assembly GCA_963573645.1. Taxonomy (NCBI): domain Eukaryota; kingdom Metazoa; phylum Chordata; class Mammalia; order Primates; family Pitheciidae; genus Pithecia; species Pithecia hirsuta. The sequence continues at coordinate 4,485 of CAUYLZ010096910.1, read as the reverse complement.
ATGGATCACTTGAGGTCAGGAGTCTGAGACCAGACTGGCCAGCATGGCAATACCCCGTCTCTACTAAAAATACAAAAATTAGTCAGGCATGGTGGCAGGTTCTTGTAATCACAGCTGCTCAGAAGCTGAGGCAGGAGAATTGCTTGAACCTGGAAGGTAGAGGTTGCAGTGAACCGAGATCACACCACTGCACTCCAGCCTGGGAGACTGAGAATCTGTCTCAAAAGCAGCAACAACAAAACCCGTAAATATTAAACTATGTAAACTCGCCTCCTGGGTTTAACTTTAAATTAACTTTACCTTTAAATTTAACTTTAGTCCTTGCCTTTTAAAGTAGGCGCAGGGACACAGGCATCTGAGGGTTAGGAGAGCCCTCAGGATCACCAGATCCAACTTTCTGCCTTCAGCCAAGGCAAGCTTGCTTTCTTTTTTTTGACCAAGTCTCGCTCTGTCTCTAGGCTGGAGCGCAGTGGCACGATCTTGGCTCACTGTAAACTCTGTCTCCCAGGTTCAAGCAATTCTCTGCCTCAGCCTCCCGAGTAGCTGGGATTACAGGTGTCCGCCACCACGCCCGGCTAATTGGCAAGCTTTCATTATGGGCATTTTACAGGTGAAACAACTGAGGCCCAGAGGCCCAGACTGAGTAAGGCTTCATCTAGATTTAGGAATATTTTAAGCTCCATCTCAAATGGCATTAGCTATAGCCACTGTTTCTCTAAGACCATAGATTGCAAGGATTCTAATATGGACCAGAAGCCAACACTTCAAACATGGATTTAAATGGCACATGCGGGAGCTTCCAAATCTGTGAGTTAACTTGGAGTTTCTCCATGGAGGGATGGAAAGAGTTCCAGGTTTCAAGTCAGGGAGATTCGGGTGAAAATCCTGACTCAGCCACTTCCCAGCCATATGACCTTGAGCGAATCACTTAACCTTTCTGAACCTCATTTTTCTCATCCATGAAATGGGCACAATACTCTGATTTAGAGTTCGTTTAATAGATGCTTTAAGATGACTAAGACAGGCGCTGCCCTCACAGACATCTTTCTGGTGACTAAATAAAAACTCATGTAGCCGGGTGCAGTGGCTCATGCCTGTAATTCCAGCACTTTGGGAGGCTGAGGTGGGTGGATCATTTGAAGTCAGGAGTTCGAGACCAGCCTGGCTAACATGGTGAGCCCCGTCCCCCCAATCTCTACTAAAAATACAAAAATTAGCCGGGCATGGTGGGCACCTGTAATCCTAGCTACTTGGGAAGCTGAGGCAGGAGAATTACCTGAATCTGGGAGACAGAGGCTATAGTGAGCTGAAATCATGCCACTGCACTCCAGCCTGGGCGAAACAGTGAGACTTTGTCTCAAAAAACAAACAAACAAAGAAACAAACAAACTCATGTCAAGAATCAGGCTCCTGGGTGCTCATAGTGTTGTACTGAACCGAGCATAGAAAGTCAACACCAAGACAAAAGTATGCCAAATTGCAGGGTCTTTATTGCCGGCGGCCATGGAGGACTCGCGTCTCTCCAACCCGTGGCCCAGAAAAGGAGGGTGTCAAGACCTTTTATACCTCTAAAAACCACCTCGGGGTGAACGTGATGGGCGGGGGTTGGGGTGAGGAGCTTCAGACATTCTGAGGGCTAGTGAATTCTGTAAATCACCTTCTGGGCGGAGATGAGGGTGAGGGGTGGGGGTGGGGGTGAGGAGCTTCAGACATTCCCAGGGCTAGTGAATTCTGTAAATCACCTGGGCGGAGATGAGGGTGAGGGGTGGGGGTGGGGGTGAGGAGCTTCAGACATTCCAAGGGCCAGAGGACTTTTGACCCTCTGATTGTTACTTAAGCTGTTAACAAAAGTCAAGATAAGCATTTGTTTACACATTGTCTGGGTAGGGTGGAAATTACAAGTCGCAGGGGCCAAGATGGCCTGAATTTGGACTGCTTGACTGTACTTTAAGGGTTACAGAGAGCAGTTTAAACAGAAAGCCAAAGTATGGTGGAGGTATGCAGTTTCATAGGGCTTTTACCATGTCACACTGGGAGGCAGACAGGTGGGGACTAGGAAAGGTGATGGCTTACTCCAATCAAATGTGTTGCCCTTGAGACCTGGGGCAGGGGAGACAGGGGTCTGTCTGGGTGTAGACTCAGCAGAGGTCAGCACATGGGCTGGTTGCAGACAGTCTGCAAATTTGTAGCTCACACCTGTGCCCAAGTGCCCTATCCCACACATCACATCCATTTTATGACCTTGGAAGAAGTGGGGGTCACGCCACACGTTCTCAGGCCCTGGAGGAGAGAGATCCGTGGTGGGTAGGTGATGCCCTGTGGCAGCCGTGCCTCCCTGGATCACACCAGGGGCGATCTCTCTCAATCCTCCCCGCCTCCCATGCAGTTTCGCTGGGATGGTGCTGCAGACAGCTGCAAGGCCCCTGGGGACCCGCCAGAGAGGAACTGAGAAGGAGGCTAGAGCTGAAGGGAGTTTCTAGGGCTGGCAATTCTTTGGTGCACCGGGCTCCAGGGCACAGAGGCAGCCGAGCACAGGGGCTGAGCCCGCCTGGCAAGAGGGTGTGGGCGTGATAAAGGAGTGTGCGGTGTAGGGGGTGAGAGGCACCCCCTACACGCTCCTGTATGCCCCCAGAAGGGAGCACAGGAGAAGGACAGGAAGTCAGGCGTCCAGATTGTGCTGGAAGTTGATGAGGGGGCTCGCTCTGGCCTGCCCTCTCCCTGCGGGCCTCGGAGATAGCCTCCTGCGCTGTGTGGAGGTGAGTTGGCTGCGGACTCCGGCTCAGCTAGAGGTGAGCGCCAGAGACCGCTCTCCCAATCACCCGCGCTCCCTCTCCGCTCTTCCTCCCTCAGTCCTTGCCCCTCTCAAGGGTGCCCAAACCCCCTGGCTGTTCCAGGTCCCCGAGTTTGGAGTGGGGGGGTGATCGGCAGACAACGCCTCCCATACCTGTTGGCTCCAGAACTGGACACACACCCGGCGGGCTGGGTGCTGCCACAGCCACCATGCCGTCTGTGGAGCTAGCTGGTGGCCGCCTGCCTGGGGGCGTGAGGTTAGGTAAGGGACACGGTTCACTTGGGTGTCCTGGCACAGTCCGTGCTGGAGACTGGGAGCCGATCCTTTATCCCCCAGGCGCCGGTTTCTGTTCAAAACACGCACTTTGAATGAAGACATCCCCCCACATATCAGGCTTTCTGTGAGCAACATGGATGTTTATTTACCTGGGTGCATGTCGGCTATTGAGGAAAAGGCCGATGCAATAGGAGTTGGGATAAATCTTTTGGGGAGGGGGCAGGGATGTTACAGGGTAAGATCAGATACAATGGTGGAGGTAGGGGCAAGAAGCATCATTACCATAAGTTCAGTTACAATGATAGGTGGGATCAGACTTGAGAGTAGTTAAGATGATAGGGTGGGGTGAGGAGCATTTACATTACTATAATAATAGTTAAGATGGCAGGGGGGGTGAGGGGCCGGTTACCTCCAGGGGAAGCTCCGCTGAGCAACTGGAGATAATGGCGGATACAGGGGGAGGGTTGCGGGGGGCTGATCAGATGAGGCTGGCAGGACTTGAGACTTTCTGGGTCCGGGCTTGCACATGGAGTCCTGACAATGGCCACCAATCTTTGTGCCCCAGGCCACAGGCCTCCAGGTGGTGGGGAGGGAAGGCATTGAACCAGAGCCCCACCGCAGCCCTGGTGGGAGCACCTGGTGGCCACCCGGATCTCTTCAGGAAGTCGGAGACCTGGCGCTTGGGGGAGGTGGGAGGCAGGGTTGTCTCCACCTCTGGCCACACGACAGACTGCTCGACTTCCTGGGCGCATGCTCCTCCCTGCCACCTACTGTGGGTCCGGGGGCCCCTGGGCTGCAAGGGGTGACCAGAGGAGTCTCTGCAGTCAGGCTGGGGCCTAGACCCTGAGCTCCAAGCAGCTTGATGGGTCTGGCGCCCAGGCAGGGGTGGCCTCCATCTTCCCCAGTCTGGGTGTACCCGGGTGCCCAGTCTCCCCGGACCAGCACAACGTGGAGTGAACTTCCCAAGACTTGGTCCAAGGAGCCTAGGCAGCAGCAGGTAGTTCTGGGCCAGCGTCGCAGCTGGGGTGAGAGGGCGGCGCCCCATCCCGTTGGGCTAGGGGCATCGATGGCATCAGCTAGGGTCCCAGTCTTGAGGCACTTGCTCCCAGGCCACCAACCCACCATCGTTTCCCACTGCTCTTTTTCCCTGGAAGAGGCTTGTGTGAGGAAGGCGCCTTTCTTCAACTTGCATGGAAGCCCTTAGCTCTCGGGTGAAGCAGTGCCTGCAGTTTCCTGGGTGCCAAGACTGGGGCGCCAGCCATTCTCAGACCCTGAGCCAGTTTTCTGCAAAAAGGAGACTTTCCTGGGCTCAAGGAATAGCAGCCTAGCGCTGGCTGTGTGTGGCCAGGGAGTCTGTTTAGTGGTGATAATAAGTACACTCTAAAGTGACCCATAGTAATTTCTGTGACAGAATTGAG
>CAUYLZ010096909.1:0-23960 GCA_963573645.1 Pithecia hirsuta | reverse complement strand
GAGTTTTGCTCTTGTTGTCCAGGCTGCTACAGTACAATGGCTTGATCTCGGCCCACTGCAATCACCACCTCCCAAGTTCAAGTGATTCTCCTGCCTCAGCCTCCTGAGTAGCTGGGACTACAGGCATACACCACCACGACCGGCTAATTTTTTGTATTTTTTTTTTTTTAAGTAGAGACATGGTTTCTCCATGTTGGTCAGGTTGGTCTCAAACTCCCAACCTCAGATGATCCACCTGCCTTGGCCTCCCAAAGTGCTAGGATTACAGGCATGAACCACTGCACCCAGCCTAGAACAGTTAACTTTTATCAAGCACTTGCTAGGTACTAGGCATCATGCTAAACACTTTTCAGGTAATTATTGTGGTGAATTACCATAAGAAATCTACGAGTTGGGTACTAATACTATCTCCATTTGCCGATGAGGAAACTGACTCACAGAGAGGTGCTGTAATTAGTCCGAGGTTGCTGTGGCTTCAGTGTGCTGCCTCAGAGACTCTGTGCACACCAAGCCTGGGGCCACTGCTCTAGAGGAAGAGTTTCTATAGTTCCATAGCTTCCATGAAGCCTCAGCAGGACTTGGCCTACTGGGGTTTGAGTTCTCTCTCTGAATCAGTGGAACTGTGACTGGGTTGCCGGACGCGAGGGAGGCTCAGCTCCCCGATGGGAGGTGCCCCGGTGTGCTCAGGTCCTTGGGCTCTCCTTCACCCAAGAATATTTAAGAGGCTCTGGCGAGGTGATATTGTTCAAATAAATATCCGACCCCAAGAATTTTGCAGAGAATGATTTATTTAGGCAGAGAGAAAGGGAGAAAGAGATAGTGAGCGAGCTCCCAAGCTGTCATGGGAAGAGATCCCCGAGAGAGAAAATCCGCACAGGCGAGGGGCAGGAGGTCTTTTAATCTGGGGCTTACTCCCGCCCCCTTCAAGTTCTCCTCCCATGAGAGGAGTTCTTTCAAACTTCCGTTGGAATGACTGATGTTTGATTCTGCCATCTGATTGGTTGTTTGGCCCAGAGTCCTCCCATAGCTTTTCGCGGGCTTTTCGAAACAAAAGAAGCCCACCTGGCCAGTCTACCTTCCCGCACGAAGACCGAAGACCGACCTCTAAGTTCCCAGATGGAGACGTGAAAGAAGGCAGGTCAGGCGTGTCGCTGGGAAGTTCTTGCCTTTGAAACCACGCCCCCTTGTGGACCCAGGAAGTGAACACAGTCCCTGAGAACCTTGGCCCATGTCCGGGGTGGCAACTCTACACCTCAGGCTGGACAAAGAGGTGTGAACGTGGTGTGCAGGACAGGGTGCCCTCTTCAGAATTCTGCCCACAAACATCCAAGGTTTGGGTAGAATAAATACAGCCGAATGAGTGGAGGATGAAGAACAGGTATAAAGGAAAGCTCTAAGTCCAGATAAAACTTATTCACTGGAGGCTGCAAGGATGACAGCAATGGAAAGACCATGGGCTTGAGAGGCAAGATAACCCATACTTGAATGCCAGTGCTTTGCTAGTGAGATAATCTTAACAAGTTACTTAATCATTCTGAGTCTGTTTTCTTGCTGATAAAAGAGGGATAATAGCCTACACAGAAGACCTGGAACTATCTCAGTGCTTTCTAAAATGTGTAGGGAAAGAGGAAAAAAATGTCAAGGAAAAGAATGTGGTTTAAGAAAATAGATATTGGGAGGATGAGTTTGCAGAGAAAACCTCCGTGCTGATTGAATTCTGGCAATTGATTGCTTCACCCACACCTATAACTCTAGGTCAAAGGAACAGAATGTTTGATTTAAAGATAAGATCTCTGTCACCAGGCTGGGGTGCAGTGGCATGATCTCAGCTCACTGCAACCTCTACCTTCCAGGTTCAAGTGATTCTCCTGCTTCAGCCTCCTGAACAGCTGGGACTATAGGCGTGTGCCACCACATCTGGCTAATTTTCTGCATTTTTAGTAGAGACAGGGTTTCCCCATGTTGGCCAGGATGGTCTTGATCTCAACCTCGTGATCCACCTGCCTTGGACTCCCAAAGTGCTGGGATTACAGGCGTGAGCCACACCCAGCCTTTACTATTATTTTTTAAATAGAAATGGGGTCTTGCTATATTAGCCAGGCTGGTCTTGAACTCCTGGGCTCAAGCAACCCTCCTGCCTTGGGCGTCCAAAGTGTTGGAATTACAGGCATGAGCCACTGCAATAGCCCTGATTGTTTTAAATAGAAGAAGGTAAAGTATTTTCTCACATATATTTCTGAATGTGGGAAGCAGCCTACTGGCATTTTTTCAGGTAACAATCTCCACTTTACAGATCCACCAAATACCAGTATGCTTTTATATTACTTACTCTGCAGAATCCTATGCATGTGACCACCCAAACCCTCCTCCTGTGTGCAATAACTGTTCTGCTTGTTTGTTAAGTTTCATGTGAAATTCAAGTGGGGCTCACACTGCTGGTGATATCCCAGGGTTTTCCACTCAGCTCTCACCATTGCATTTATTTATTTATTTATTTATTTGGAGACAGAGTCTTGCTTTGTCACCCAGGCTGGATTGCAATGGTTCAATCTCAGCTCACTGCAGCCTATACCTCCTGGGTTCAAATGATTCTTGAGCCTCAGCCTTCTGAGTACTGGGATTACAGGTGCCCACCACTCAGCTAAATTTTCGTATTTTTAGTAGAGACAGGGTTTTGCCATGTTGCCTAGGCTGGTTTCAAACTCCTGGCCTTAAGTCATCCACTCACCTCGGCCTTCCAAAGTGTTGGGATTATAGGCATGAGTCACTGCACCCAGAGCACAATTGCTTTTTTTTTTTTTTTTTTTTAGATGGGGTCTCACTTTGTCACCCAGGCTGGAGTGCAGTGGTGCCATCTCGGCTCACTTCCACCTCTGCCTCCTGGTTTTATCCATCAAAGATTTTATCCAATATCCAATTATATTATTATTATTATTATTATTATTTTGAGATGGAGTCTTGCTCTTGTCACCCAACCTGGAGTGCAGTCTTAGCTCACTGCAATTTCCACCTCCCAGGTTCAAGCAATTCTGCTGCCTCAGCCTCCTGAATAGTTTGGATTACAGACGCATGCCACCACGCCTGGCTAAGTTTCGTATTGTTAGTAGAGACGGAGTTTCATCGTGTTAGCCGGGATGGTCTCTGTCTCTTGACCTTGTGATCTGCCTGCCTTAGCCTTCTAAAGTGCTGGGATTATAGGCGTGAGCCACCACGCCCAACCAACCATTGCTTTTAAATATGCTTGTTAGACTACACATCTTCACATGCTTTGGAAGAAGGTATTTTGAGCACAGTGAGTATGCAAGGAAGTTTTTCATGCTTAATTTTATAATTTTAATTAACAATAATTGGCCAGGCATGGTGGCTCATGCCTGTAATCCCAGCACTTTGGGAAGCTGAGGTGGGTGGATCACAAGGTCAGGAGTTTGAGGCCAGCCTGGCCAATATGGTGAAACCCTGTCTCTATTAAAAAAAAAAAAGAAAAAAGAAAAAAGAAAAAAAGAAAAAATTAGCCAGTTGTGGTGGTGTGTGCCTGTAGTCCCAGCTACTCGGGAGGCTGAGGTAGAAGGATCACTTGAACCCGGGAGGCGGAGGTTGCAGTGAGCTGAGATCACACCACTGCCCTACAGCTTGGGTGACAGAGTGAGACTACATCTCAGAAAAAATAAAAAATAAAACAAAACAATAATTAACATTTACCACTAGTGTTACCAGAAAGGGATCCCTATCTAGACCCAAGAGAGGATTCTTGAATGTTACATGGGAAAGAATTCAGGGCAAGTCCAGAGAGTAAAAGTGAAAGCAAGTTAATTAGAGAAGTAGAGAAACAAAAGAATGGCTACTTCATAGACAGAGCGGTAGTATGGGCTGCTCAATTGAGTATACTTACAGTTATTTCTTGATTATATGCTGAAGAAGGGGTGGATTATTCATGAGTTTTCTAGGAAAAGGGCAGAGATTTCCCAGAACTTCGATATAAGGTCTTTTAGACTACATACACTATAGTCATTTAGACTATATAGGATAACTTCTATGTAGGGTAACTTTACAAATGGTACTTGTAAACTGTCATGACATTGGTGAGAGTGCCTTTTAGCATGTTAACGTAACTGGGATATAATGAGCAGAAAGGATGACAAGAGGTCACTTTCATCACCATCTTGGTTTTGGTGGTATTCGCCAGCTTCTTTGCTGCATCCTGTCTAATCGGCCGGTTTTTTGTGACCTCTATCTCATGCTGACCTCCTATCTTATCCTGTGACTAAGAATGCCTAACCTTCTGGGAATGCAGCCCAGGAGGTCTCAGCCTTATTTTCCCAGACCCTATTCAAGATGGAGTCACTTGGGTTCAAATACCTCTGATGGATGGGCATGGTGGCTCATGCCTGTAATCCCAGCACTTTGGGAGGCCAAGGCGGCTGGATCACCTGAGGTCAGGAGTTTGAGACCAGACTAGCTAACATGGTAAAACCCCATCTCTACTAAAAATACAAGAATTAGCTGAGCATGGTGACATGTGCCTGTAATCCCAGATACTTGGGAGGCAGTGAGCCAAGATTATGCCACTGCACTCCAGCCTGGTCAACAGAGACTCTGTCTCAAAAAATAAACAAATAAACAAACAAACCATCTCTGACATTAGTAGTAATAAAGCTGTTCTTATTGAGTACTGACTAATCCTGCCAGCATCTTTAAAAGGCGTATAAATTATTATCTTCATTTTACAGATGAGGAAACTGAGGCACAATGAAGTGAAGTATCTTGCCAAAAGTCACTTTGCTGGTAGGAGAAGAAGCTGGACCAGTGCTCAAAGCTTCTGGCTGCAGATGCTTCTCCCCTCCTGTAAGATAATTCAGGGCTCAGCACAGGGCTATGAACCCACATTACCCTGGGTAGTGCTTAGCTCTCAAACGATTCCCTTTCCAACTCACTTGAGGGCTAGGTGACTAATTGTTCTCTGTCCTTCCCAACCCTCCAAGCCCCAACTGTGGTATGGATTTTGAATCACCATCCTTGAGGTTTGGTCCCTTGCCCAATATATACATTTATCTAGTGACTGCACTTATGCTGAGCCTACACATGGTCATAGGATTACATAGGGAGTTCATCTAAAAGCTACAAAACCAAAGATTACTCATCAGGAGCACCAGGACTAACTAACAATTCTCTGGCTGATGTTGAAATTTAACACCAACTATGTAGTACAGTATGTTGGCTAGGGGGTTGGCAGTGTGTGATACCATCAAGTTTCAGACCAAACTAAAGACCTTCCATGTATGAAGCTCTCTCCTACCCAGCTCTAAACATGGCCCCAAACATCACTTCATTGTATTGAGCAATTTATCAACATTACCTATACCTTCCGGAGTTCTAGGCCATTGGATATATCAAATAGCCATAAGCCCTCTTTCTTTCTTTTTCTTTCTTTCTTTCTTTCTTTCTTTCTTTCTTTCTTTCTTTCTTTCTTTCTTTCTTTCTTTCTTTCTTTCTTTCTTTCTTTCTTCTTTCTTTCTTTTTCTTCTTTCTTTCTTTCTTTCTTTCTTTCTTTCTTTCTTTCTTTCTTTCTTTCTTTCTTTCTTTCTTCTCTCCCTCTCTCTCTTTCTCTCTCTCTCTCTCTCTCTCTCTCTCTCTCTCTCTCTCTTTTTTAGACATAGTCTCGCTGTGTTGCCAGGCTGGAGTGCAGTGGCATGATCTCAGCTCACTGCAACCTCTTCCTCCCAGGTTCAAGCAATTCTCATGCCCCAGCCTCCCAAGTAGCTGGGACTGCAGGTGCATGACAGCACTCCCAGCTAATTTTTGTACTTTTTTTGGTAGAGATGGGGTTTCACCATGTTAGGCTGGGAAGGCTGGTCTCAATCTCCTGACTTCAAGTGATCCACCTGCTTTGGCCTCCCAAAGTGCTGGGATTATAGGCATAAGCCACTGGGCTTGGCCTAAGCACTTTTTACAGTGTGACGATTGTTTGAGCATTCAGATTTCCAAAGCAGGATGCATGTGGGTGGTAAGTAAACAGTAGCAAAACTCAGATAAGAGTAGGATGCAGCAGTCAGGAATGACGCCCATTCTTTTAAACCAAGACCCTGAGTGGGAAAGGCAAGTCAACCAATGCTGACTGTAGGATCAAATCAACAGCTGGTCTTCACATGGGAACACGTTCTGGTTGCTCTAATGGCTTTAAGTCTTAGCGCCCATTATTCCAACAGATACTGCAATTTTGACTGGGACTATAACTGCCAGCCCCTATCTCAGGTGCATTTGCATGCCATGGTTTTTCCTTTTTGATGTCGCCGTGATAACCATCAGTATGCTTTGCTCAAGTACTTCGTATTCAGTAAGACCAGATGAGACACTCAGGAGCTGCTCCTCCCTGGGCCACATATCTTTAGATGAGTTAGCCTTTAACCAGATTGTCATTATGACTGGGCTTTGTTTTGAAAGAAAGACCTGATAAATCTTGTTTGATGATGCCAAGTAAGTCACGTCTATTGGCAGATTTCAAAGATTATTGTTAAGGATTCAGGCTGGGTGCAGTGGCTCATGCCTGTAATCCCAGCACTTTGGGAGTCCAAGATGGGCAAATTACTTGAGCCCAGGAATTGAGACCAGCCTGGGCAACATGGTGAGACTCCATCTCTACAAAAAATTAAAAAAAAAAATTAGGTGGGATGGTGGGTGCCTGTGGTACCAGCCACTCAGGAGGATGAAGTAGGAGGATCACCTGAGCCCAAGAGGTCGAGGCTGCAGTGAACTAAGATTGCACCACTGCACCCCAGCCCAGGTGACAGAGTAAGACCCTGTCTCAGAAAAGAAAAGAATTCAATAGCTGTTAGGGCAGGCTTTGCATAATCACATAGACAAAAATGTCCTCTTTTTGTGGGCATAGGAGCTCACACCTGTAATCTCAGTACTTTGGGAGGCTGAGGTAGGTGGATCACCTGAGGTCAGGAGTTTGAGACCAGCCTGGTCAACATGGTAAAACCCCACCTCTACTAAAAATACAAACAATCTAACCATTGTGGTGATGTGAGTGGTGTGGTCCCTGCCGCTTAGGAGGCTGAAGCATGAGAATCAATTGAACCTGGGAGGCAGAGGCTGTAGTGAGCTGAGACTGCACCACTGCACTCCAGCCTGGGCAACAGAGCCAGACTCCATCTCCCTCGCCCTCCGAAAAAGTCCTCTTTTCCTTTGAATATGCATTCCTTTTTTTTTTTTTTTTTTTGTAAAGAGAATCTAGCATTTTGTATTAGTTTGTTCTCATACTGCTAACAAAGACATACCCAAGACTGGGTATTTTATAAAGGAAAGAGGCATAATTGACTCACAGTTCCACATGGCTAGGGAGGCCTCCCATTCATGGCAGAAGGCAAAGGAGGAGCAAAGTCACATCTTGCATGGCAGCAGGCAAGAGAGAATGAGAGCCAAGTGAAAGGGGAAATGCTTTTACAAAAACAACGGATCTTGAGAGACTTATTCACTACCATGTGAACAGTATGGGGGAACAGCCCCCATGATTCAATTATTTCACACTGGGTCCCTCCCACAACACATGGGAATTATGGGAACTACAATTCAAGATGAGATTTGAGTGGGACACAGCCAAACCATATCATTTCATTCCTGGCCCCTGCCAAATCTCATGTCCTCACATGTCAGAACCAATCATGCCTTCCCAATAGTCCCCCAAAGTCTTAACTCATTTCAACATTAACTCAGAAGTCCACAGTCCAGGCTGGGTGTGGTGGTTCATGCCTGTAATCCCAGCACTTTGTAAGCCTGAGGCAGGCAGATCACAAGGTGAGGAGTTCAAGACCAGCCTGTCCAACATGGTGAAAACCAATCTCTAATAAAAAGACAAAAATTAGCCGGGTGTGGTTACGCACGCCTGTAATCCCAGCTACTCAGGAGGCTGAGGCAGGAGAATTGCTTGAACCCAGGAGGCAGAGGTTGCAGTGAGCCAAGATCAAGCCCCTGCACTCCAGCCTGGGCGATCAGCTGTTGAAAGCACATCTTGAATGCTTTGCTGCTTAGAGTTTCCCTGAACAAGCTTTCTTCTCTTGTCTGCCACCATGTGAAACATGGCTTTCACCTTCTACCATGATGGTGCAGTCTTCCCAGCCACATGGAACTATAAGTCTATTAAACCTCTTTCTTTTGTAAATTGCCCAATCTCAGGTATGTCTTTATCAGCAACGTGAAAATGGACGAATATGATGGGTTATCTGGATTAAGATACCATTAAACCCCTAGTGCAGAAGATGAAAGTGACTCTAGATATATTTACTTCATTCTTTAATAATTTTACATTCTCATAATTTCACATTGTGCTATGTCTACACAAATCCTTCAGGATGTCATGAAGAAATAGTAAGGCAGAACAAACCTTGGTGATATGTATGTATGTAGCTATATTTTGTTTCATTTTAATGAATTTGTGGTCTTTAGCGATAATGGACAAAAGTAATTTATGGATGGACTGGGGCCTGGCAGTCCAAGCCAGCCTTTTCCTGAAGAGGGAAACAGGAGGGACCTATTCAAGGCATCCACTGAGGAGCACACCCTTGGCGACTGTAAACCTGTGGCATCTGGCTTGCTGGCTTTTGCACTTTCCTTAGGGATCTGTCTGGCACCCACCATGGCTCTGGCTCTGGACTCGTACCTCTCTTTTCATAAATCCTGACTGCATGGAAAGTATGTGGTAAACATGCTCATGTAGAAATGGAAACAACTCGAGAATTTGTATACTGGCCTTCCCTAGTGATTAATTTCAATAGGCGATAAGAGCCACAACCTAAAGGAATGGAATGTTTGAGGAATTCAGAGACTCTTCTGTGGGGGGATGTGTGTGTGTACTTGTGCACGTGTCTATGAATTAAGTTATATACAGACTCTTAATTTCTTGGCCAGATGACCAGCTTCTTCTCAAATCTGAAAAAAATACATTTAAAGTCTTACCCAATTGGGCTCGCACCTGTTAGAACAGTTTCTTCTTGCATTATGTCCCTATGCCCTGCAGCATCATACCTTCTCACGTTGACCTCTCCCAGGCACAGCCTTGTTCCAGCTACACAGTAACCCGTGCCCTGTACCCTGCCCCCACCATCCTCATCCTGACTGATAACTAAGCTATGATTTTTTTTTTTATCTTGCCCAAATTCCTATCTAAGAGGTCTGGAGAGTCATGTCCTACAAACCATACATTCTCATCAGATAGGTTTTATTCAGCCCTATATATCATGACTTACTTTCCAACCTGACTCTGGCATAACATTATGAGACAAGGAAGAAAATAAAAATATTTTACCCCAAAACATGTTTCTTTGCCATATCTTGAAATGGTCCTTCAAAGCCGTCCTTTGTGGGGGAAAATTTGCATCTGTAAAGAATCTCTATTAACATAACTATATCTTTTTCTTCCAGGCCCTCCCAATAGTAAAGAGATTAACTAAAAGCCTAACATCATTTTTTTTTTTTTTTTGAGACAGCAAATTTTTGTATTTTTTAGTAGAGACAGGGTTTCACCATATTGGCCAGGCTGGTCTCAAACTCCTGACTTCATGATTTACCCACCTCAGCCTTCCAAAGTGCTAAGATTACAGGTGTAAGCCACCTCCCCTGGCCAAGTCTAGCCCCTTTTAAATATCTGAATAGGAAATATTTGTCACCTGTTGTCTCTAAGGGCAGCCACTATAAGACTTCAAAAGAACCTTTGTCTCCACAGTCTTTTATCTTAACCTGAACATTTCCTTTCTATTGATCCCAGGTCTTTAGACAAACTCAACCAATTGTCAACCAGAAAATGTTGGAAGCTGCCCACCCCTCTACCCGCCTTTGAGTTGTCCCGCCTTTCTGGACCAAACCAACATATTTCTTAAATGTATTTGATTGATGTCTCATGACTCCCTAAAATGTATAAAAGCAAGCTGTACCCCGACCCCGACCCCGACTATCTTGGGCACATGTTCTCAGGACCTCCTGAGGACTGTGTCCATGGGCTCAGGTCACTCATATTTGGTTCAGGGTAAATCTTTTCAAATATTTTACAGAGTTTGACTCTTTTCATCAACACGACTCAAAACCCTGCGACAAAACTTCCTTGTCTAAATTATTTGACTGGGCATAAGTTCTCTTCAAAGTATTGGTCTCAACCTACACTAGCAGCTTTAAAACACCCACTTTCCTAACTTACTCCATGTTCCAGCTAAACTAGGGGTGAGTGTGCAGACGAGAGCTGTCCAAAGACTGAGCGGGGATATGACAGCATGTAGAGATTTGGAAGATGAGGGGGATTCAACAATGACAGAAGGACATGGCTAATGAAGTAGAAGGGGGGCCCAGAGAGGCATACAAAAGCAGTGTTTCAGCCAGGCGCAGTGGCTCATGCCTGTAATCCCAGCACTCTGGGAGGCCAAGGTAGGTGGATCATGAGGTCAGATCAAGACCATCCTGGCTAACACGGTGAAACCCCGTTTCTACTAAAAATACAAACAATTAGCTAGGCATGGTGGCAGGTGCCTGTAGTCCCAGCTACTCAGGAGGCTGAGGCAGGAGAATTGCTTGAACCCGGGAGGCAGAGGTTGAGGTGAACTAAGATTGCACAGAACCAAGATTGTGCCATTGCACTCCAGCCTGGGCAACAATAGCCAAAATACATATAAAAAAAAAAAAAAAAAAAAAAAGAAAGGCAGCAGTGTTTTTTTTCCTGGTCGGCGTCAGGAGCAGTTTGTTTAATGCTGCTGATGTGTGAAATGAGATAAAGGCTGAGTGGTGCGCACTGGATCGGACAGTACAAGCTCATGGTGATCTCAATGATAATCTTATAAAAGTAGATTGATGGAGTGTGAGGGCAGAAGCCTAATGAGAGTGGATTGAAAGAGTGTGGGATGAGATTATACCATGCCTAGCTGGAATTTATTCTTAAATCAAGAGTCACATAGGTTGTCATTACTGGCAGAAACTGGTGAAATAGGGGCTCTCATATACCAGTGGAAACTGGTACAAATTTCCTTGAGGAATAGATAGTGGTGCAATGAGCCCCTAAGATACTGGGGACACAGCATAGGCAGAGTTTAGCACAAGCATCATAACCAGTTATCTTCAGCCGCAGGATGCATGGGCAACGGACCCAACAGCTTTCCAATATTTGCTGTGTAACAGACGAACATATGTTAGGAAAGTCTCTCCATTCTCATATAAGATGTACAGTGGGTATGCCACTACTTTATCTTTGCCTTTTTGTCTAAATATATTCCTTGAGACTGCTGCCAATGGCCCAAAGTCAAATGCAACTGCTGTCTCTCCTAGAGATGCAATATACGCCCTTCCTTCATTGAGTACTAGACTTTCCTCTTTGGCTTCTGAAAGTATGATCACCTTAGTGGGGGTCTGGGGCTCATGCAGAGAGTAAATTATTTTACGTTGTCTGATGTTAACAGCACTATGTGGGGATCAAGTATTTCACTTGGATACCATGCAGCATGCTTTAGAGTCAGAGAGGTAAAATTGGTGAAAAATCTCTCAGCAATTGTAGTACAATTCATTGCTGATTTTCCACCTTCAAATTCAGAATTCTTCCCCCATCTTTTAGGTAATTTTAATACTGCAAGTCCTTTTATTCCTGTAAGTGCTATATGATGTTGTGTTGGACTTAGATTTCAAACAGGGGGGATTTATGCAAAGCAATCTGGTACTGGGACAGGGCGGGCTCTTCACCACCGCTGCTGGGGCCCGGAAGGCGAACGACTAAGAAGGAGCTGTCTTCTCCATCCCACAGGAAGAGCTCTCCGCCGAGGCCAAAGATCATGTTTCTCATCAGCAACTGCGACGGCGGCAACGACGAAGAAGCTGGTTTCTCAGCTTCGGCTGAGCTCTGGTTTTTCAGTCCCTCCCGGAGGCGCAAAAACGACGTTGTTAGGAAGCCAGGTCTTCTCCGCCCACAGGGCCCTCAGCGGCCGCCATCTCGGCCCAGCTGCTCCCAGGCTCCAGTTTCTCAGCCCGCTGCTGAGTGCAGCCAATCCGCGGCCGTCCACTCATTGCTTCGGCCAATCAGCGAGCAGCTGGCCTGGAAGCTCTAGAGGCTCGAGTCAGGGGAGGGGCGAAAGCGAGGCCAAGCCCATCAGGCAGCGGCGTCGCCATGGGAAAGCCAATCACCAGCCCAGCATTATTTCTGAAGCCTGAGGGGGCTGGACGAGAAGTCAACAGAATGGTGGTGTTGCTGGAAGTCTTGCACCTCCCTTACTGCAGGTTGGGCTGGCCTCACACATTTCAGTTGGATGCTTAAATCTGTCTCCCCAGAATTTAGTCTTATTGGCTTGAGTTATTTGACTCTGGGAATATGCTTATTTTAGAACCAGAACCATTGTTGCTGTGGGAAAGCAATATTCTGATTGGCTAGGAGAGCATCATGTGCCACCCGTAACGTTAAGGGTTTATGTGTGGGTTGGGTCCCCAAACCCAAACTGAAAATTACAGGAGGCAAGGGAATGGATGCTGGAGAGGCAAACAGCAAATGTCCACCAGGAATTTCTTTGTTACATATTTGCTAGCATCCTTTCCTTTCACAGCATTCATAATTAAACATTTATGTATGTTATTATTTATTTCATATTTGTCTTTCCCCATAACCTATACCTTCACCCTGAGAGGGACCAGGACTCCTCTCTTCACTGTTGTATCTCAGTGCCAAGCACAGTTCTTAGCACAGAGTAGATGTTCAATCAATATTTGTTCCATAACTCTGCTACTACAAGAAACCCAGTAGGGCTGGGTGTGGTGGCTCCCAGCACTTTGAGAGGCCGAGGCGGGCGGTTCACCTTAGGTCGGGAGTTCAAGCCCAGCCTGACCAACATGGAGAAACCCTGTCTCTACTAAAAATACAAAATTATCCTGGCATGGTGGCGCATGCCTGTAATCCCGTCTACTCAGGAGGCTGAGGCAAGAGAATTGCTTGAAGCCAGGAGGCAGAGATTGCAGTGAGCCGAGATCACACCATTGCTCTCCAGCCGGGGAAACAAGAGTGAAACTCCACCTAAAAAAGAAAACAAAACAAAAGAAACCCAATAGGATGCAAAACAGTATATACAATAGGTGTCTCAGTCCGTTCTTGGTTCGTGTTATAACCAAATGCCCACGACTGGATAATTTATAAGGAACAGACATTGTTTTCTCGCCAGATGTGGTGGCTCATGACTGTAATCCCAGCACTTTTGGAGGCCGAGGGGGGCAGATCATGAGGTCAGATGATGGAGACCATCTTGGCCAACATGGTGAAACCCTGTCTCTACTAAAAAAATACAAAAACTAGCTGGTCATGGTTGCATACACTGTGTATGCATGGTTGCATACACAGCTACTAAGGAGGCTGAGGCAGGAGAATTACTTGAACCTGGAAGGTGGAGTTGCAGTCAGCTGAGATGGCGCCACTGCACTCCAGCCTGGCGACAGAGCCAAACTCCACCTCGGAAAAAAAGAAAGAAAGAAAGAAAGAAAGAGAAAGAAAGGAAGAAAGAGAAAGAAAGAGAGAGAGAGAGAGAGAGAAATTGATTTCTCACAGTTCTAGAGGAGGCTGGAAGCCCAAGATCAAGGCATCAGCAGGTTAAACATATATATATCTATCTCTATAGAGTACAAATAGGCAAGGAAATACACCAAATATAGTTATTTTTTGTTGGTAGAATTATTATTAATAATATTATTATTATTTTTGAGACAGAGTCTTGCTCTGTTGCCCAGGCTGGAATACACTTCCTGGGTTCAAGCAATTCTCTTGCCTCAGCCTCCCAAGTAGTGGGATTACAGGCATGTGCCACCACATCCAGCTAAGTTTTGTATTTTTAGTAGAGACAGGGTTTCACTGTATTGGCCAGGCTGGTCTCAAACTCCTGACCTCAGGTGATCTGTCCGCCTCAGCCTCCTAAAGTGCCAGGATTACAGGCATGAGCCACTGTGCCTGGCCTCTTGTTGGTAGAATTAGAATGAGGTTTTATTTTTATTTTTAGTTCTTTTGAGATGGAGCTTTGTTTTTTTTGCCCAGACTGGAGTGCAATGGCGTGGTCTCAGCTCACTGCAACCCCTGCTTCCCAGGTTCAAGAGATTCTCGTGCCTCAGTCTCCCAAGTAGCTGTGATTACAGGCATCTGCCACCACACCCAGCTAATTTTTGTATTTTTAGTAGAGATGGGGTTTTGCTATGTTGGGTAGGCTGGTCTCGAACTCCTAACCTCAGGTGATCTGCTGGCCTCAGCCTCCCAAAGTGCTGAGATTACAGGGGTTAGCTACCATGCCCAGCCTACAGTGAGGTTTTAAAATAACACTTTTCTGTGCTTTCCACATCTGCAATGAACCTTTATTATTGTATAATTTAAAAGTTTTGGCCAGGAGCGGTGGTTCACGCCTGTAATTCCAACCATTTTGGAGGCTGAGGTGTGTGGATCACAAGGTCAGGAGTTTGAGACCAGCCTGGCCAATATGGTGAAAACCCGTCTCTACCAAAAATACACAAATTAGCGTGGTGTGATGGTAGGTGCCTGTAGTCCCAGCTACTTGGGAGGCTGAGGCAGGAGAATCTGAAGCTGGGGAGCGAAGGTTGCAGTAAGCCGAGATCATGCCACTGCACTCCAGCCTGGGTGACAGAGCGAGACTCTGTCTCAAAAAAAAAAAAAAATCTGAAAATATTATTTAGAAATAGAGTTTTTCCGTTTGGAATAATAGGCCATCTTTTGAAAAGTAAGGGGGGTTTCTAAAGAGCATAAGTCCTCACACTAAACGTTTCACCATGACAAGATGAATTCCTGAACGCTGCCGAAGGGATTACTGGAGATGTTGATTACTTAAGACATTAACAAGAGGGCATTAAAGAAGAGCAGGACCAGCTGTCAGTTAATACCTGTGAAGGCACTGCCTAAGCTGACTTTGAAGCTGGCCTCTCCTTTGCTTCTTTCAGTTTCTTAAACTCATAGCTTGATCTTCCTCAGTTTCTAGGAAGTTAGTATTTTGGTTTATAGATCATTATTATTTTACTTTGTTATCATGTCCCTAATTTACTCTTTTCTCTTGCTGTGGCCTTGATGGTGGCTTTTACTGCATTCTCTCTACATCTTCTGCTAATATTTAAATATAGAATGATCTGAGAAGTGAAACTCCTAAATCAAGTTGACCAAATGCCAGGGCATTGTTTTATGAGTACACACATAGACTCACATGCATCCGCTCATAAATGACCTAATCTGAACCGGGTAATACACTGTACTTGTCTTTCTATGGCAGTAGATTTTGAATCTAAAAGCCCTTTTAGAATCTGACCAGGGAACTCCTCCTTATAGTGGTACATCTTAGGTGATAGGGCCTCTGGGTCCTCCCTAAGGTTTTGGGCCTGATGTGGAGTCAGGAGTTTGAACAGAAGCAAAGATGGGATCCAGAAGTCAAGACTAAGACTGGGTGTGGTGGCCCACACTTGTAATCCCAGTACTTTGGGAGGCTGAGACAGGAGGATCCCTTGAGGTCAGGGGTTCTTGAGATCAACCTGGGCAATATAGTGAGATCCTATCTCTCTCTTTCTCTTTTTTTTTTTTTTTTTTAGTTTTTTTTGGAGACAGAGTCTCACTCTGTCATCCAGGGTGGAGTGCAGTGGTGTGATCTTGGCTCACTGCAACCTCCACCTCCCGGGTTCAAGAGATTCTTCTGCCTCAGCCTCCTGAGTAGCTGGGATTACAGACTACTGTAATCCCACGTCCGGCTAATTTTTGTATTTTTAGTAGAAATAGGGTTTCACCATGTTGGTCAGGCTGGTCTCGAACTCCTGACCTCCTGATCTACCCACCTCGTCCTCCCAAAAAGCTGAGATTACAGGAATGAGCCACTGTGCCAGGCCTGTGAGATCCTATCTCTACAGAAAATTTAAAAATAAATTAAAAAAAGAGAAGTCAAGACTTAAAAATGCATGGCATTCTTCTGAGGCAAATGAGTGACCAAATGAACACGGCTTACCCGCCCCTGTTGTGTTCTAAGTAGGTCTGTCAGGGGTAGGGCTTTAGGGGAACCAGCTTGAATCTTAGTGCCTTGATTCTAGGCTTATCTCTGCCTCTTACTAGCTTCTTATTTATTTTATTATTATTATTATTATTATTTTTAAAATAGACACGGGGTCTTCCCATGTTGCCCAGGCTGATCTCAAACTCCTGGCCTCAAGTGATCCTCCTGCCTCGGCCTCCCAAAGTATTGGGATTATAAGCCTGAGCCACTGTGCCCAGCCTGCCTCTTATTATTATTATTGCTGTTGAGCCTCTGAGCCTCAGGCTCTCATCTATACCTTGGCCACAGTGCTCCCTTTCTTACAGATTGTCTTGGGGGCAGCTAAGATAACCCATGTGAAGTGTTCAACTCACTGCAGGCCTCCCACTTCAGGTGATTTGGGGTGTGGTGTGAGAACCTGGAGGGAAGAATACTAGGTGGCAAAGGCCCCAGAGAGCATCCACTGCTCATCTGAGCCAGGCCCGGAGGAAAGGCAAAGGACATGAAGAATTGTTTACTGCTCCCCCCAACTCCCCATCTTTAATTACACCCTCTGCAACCATGAGCCACAGAGTAAGGGAAACTTCTCCTGCTTTCTTTATTTTTATTTTCTGAGATGGAGTTTTACTCTTATTGCCCAGGCTGGAGTGCAATGGCGCAATCTTGGCTCACTGCAACCTCTACCTCCCAGGTTCAAGTGATTCTCCTGTCTCAGCCTCCTAAGCAGCTGGGATTACAGGCATGTGCCACCACGCCTGGCTAATTTTTTGTATTTAGTAGAGACAGGGTTTCACCATGTTAGTCAGGCTGGTCTCAAACTCCTGACCTCAGGTGATCCACCTGCCTTGGTCTCCCATCATGTTGGGATTACAGGGGTGAGCCGCTGCTCCTGGCCTCTCCTGCTCTAATATTTGACTTAACTGTCATGGCAAGAGGACTGAGAAAATTTCTTCAGCTTTTTTTTTTTTTCTTTTTGAGAGAATCTGGCAGTGTTGTCCAGGCTGGAGTTCAGTGGGGATCATGGCTCACTGCAACCTCTGCTTCCAGGGTTCAAGATATTCTCCTGCCTCAGCGCCCTGAGTAGCTGGGATTACAGGCACCTGCCACCATACCTGGCTAATTTTGTATTTTTAGTAGAGACAGAGTTTCACCATGTTGGCCAGGCTGGTCTCAAACTCTTGACCTCAGGTGATCCACCCGCCTCAGTCTCCCAAAGTGCTGGTATTACAGGCATCAGCCATGGCGCCAGGCCCAAGACTTCTATAGCTTTGAATTTCACCTTTAGTGATTCCATCTCTTTCCCACTAGCAAAGAAACCCTTAGGGCAGAAGGCTCTGGATGGTAGCACAGAGCTGGGCCCTGCCTTGAAGTTACCTAGAAAGGAGGAGAAGCACAAAGATTAGACTCTGTCTAGTTAGATAAAGCATGAAGTCCTGAGATAGGGAAGGAACAGACCCTGGGGGGAGAATATAGAAGTTAAAAAGTAGCTCTCCTAGATTCACTTTTCTTCCAGGAAGCAAAATCACCCCATCACTTGGGGTTTAACTTCCAATGCCCCGGGCAGAATGCCGCAAGTCCAGTGTTTGAGAGCTTTGAGGCTGGAGGCGGTGGCTCTCCTGGGGGCTTGCAGTGATGTCCTAACTGGAGAACACTCATTGCCTCTGGCCCCTGCCCACCTCTGGACCTCCTCACACTTAACTCACACACAGGCCTTTTTTGAAGTGTTTCCAGAAGGATTTTTTTTTTCTTCTTCTTCAGAGCACTGGCTTGTCACATCCAAGTCCCCTGTCACCTCCCCAGGGGCACTTACCTGACCACTCAGCTAAATCAATATAGTTTCTCTGTGCCCATCCCAGGAACTCAAATATCTCCCTCTTAGCATTCATTTTAATTTCTTATGTTTTATTTACTTGTTTATTATGTGTTGTCACAAGAGACTGTAAGCTCCAGGAGACAGACCACCTGTTTGTTCCCAGCGGGGTCCCCCAGGCTCCTCCTATAGGGCCTGGCCTAGAGTGATGAATATTTGCAGTGTGAATGCAGGAGTGGATGGGGTTTCCCTTACTTTCACTCACCTGGGTGGGCTTACATCCCACGGAAGGTACACAACAGATTCTGGGAAGGACTTTCACTGATTTGGGGTTCCAGGGACCACCCAGGAAATGATTCTTTTTTTGTGTGTGTTTTTGTTTTGAGACTGAGTCTCACTCTGTCACCCAGACTGGATGGTTTCAGCTCACTGCAACCTCTGCCTCCTGGATTCAAGCGATTCTCTCCTGACTCAGCCTCCTAGTAGCTGGGACTTCAGGTGTGTGCCACCATGCCCAGCTAATTTTTTGTGTTTTTAGTAGAGATGGGGTTTCATCATGTTGGCTAGGCTTGTCTTGAACTTCTGGTCTTACGTGATCCACCCACCTTGGCCTCCCAAAGTGCTGGGATTACAGGCATGAGCCACCACGCTTGGCCCAGGAAATGATCCTTAACTTTTGTAGGGTCTAGGGTCTTTTTAGCTATTTAAAACCAGTGGATGCCCTATCTCAAAAAAACATAAAGATGCATTCAAAACTCTGCTTACATCGTGTCTGTCTGTCTGGTAAATATAATTTAAAGAAAAAAGAAAAAAAACTCTGCCTACAATTTGGGGGTTTAGAGATTCTCAATGCCCCAGGTAATATCCCTAGACTTAAGAAAAATCAAGGGGAGGAGAGAAATTGGAGAACCAACCCTCTACACCACAACTTAGGAGAGACCTCTTAAAAGGGTCGTGCTGCCCAGCACTTTGGGAGGCTGAGGCAGGTGGATCACCCTGAACGCAGGAGGCGGAGGTTGCAGTGAGCAGAGATCTCGCCACTGCACTCCAGACTGGACGACAGAGGGAGGCTCCGTCTCTAAATAAATAAATAATTAAATGGGGGCCTACTTAAAATGATCTTTACCTGTAGAATGCAGAGTTTATATTTTAAAAAGTGAAACGAGGGCGGGAGGGGATAAGAAATCGGTTCTGGTTCCATCTCTGCCAACTGCTCCCTCCCTAGGAGGCTCAGGATAAGACAGCCTTCGATACTTTCTGCGAGTGTATCGGGAAGTATCGTTGCCAGGTCTGATGAACGTTTGTGGAAGGAATGCAGGACACACTCGCGAGGCAGAATCGCGAAAGGTCCCCGGAGTTCTCCGGGCAGGGAGTTTCTAGCGGGCCACACGCTCTCGCCTGCCCACCTGCGCCGGGCTGCAGGCTGGCGGGGTGCAGAGGCGCGCGCAGGTGCATTCGCCCCAGGTGCGGCCGGCGCGGGGCGGGAACAGCTGCGGCCAAGGCGGGGGCGGGGAGGGGGTACAGAGGAGAGGCAGAAAGGAAAGGGGGGGGGAGGAGGAGGAGGAGGAGGAGGAAGGAGGAGGAAGAAAGTATAAGAAGAGGAGGGAGAAGAGAGGGCGGGAGCTGGGAGGAGCGCGTGGAGAGGAGGCAGCGGGGAGGAGCGCGCGGGGAGGAGGCAGCCGCGCTGGGAGGAGTCTGCAAACTTTCAGCGCGAGGGCATTGTGGGAAGCAGCCATGGTTTAAGCCTCACCTGTCAGCGGCGCCGGCTCCTGCGCTAGCCTCTCGCCCTCGCTTCTCCAGCGCTACTAGCTCGCACGGCGGGGGCGGCGGCGGCACGGTCACCATGGTGAGTGCGGGGAAACCGCCGGGCCGGGTGGGCGATGTGGGCGCGCGCGCTCCGGGGAGGCACCTGGGGCGTCCGGGCCGGGGTGCGGGCCGAGTCCCTCCCGGCCCCCCGAACGGCGCGCTCTGGTGGCCTAGCCGCCCCGGATGGCGCGGGCGCACCAGGATCGCTTGCCCTGGATTCCTGCGGCAACCTGCCGCTGCGGCTCCATTCATTCGATCTGCGTTTGCCAGGCGTTTAGTCTGTGCCGGGCTCGGTGCTGGGTGCTGGGGATGCCTCGGGGGACTAGGCGAAGCCCCTGCTCTCCAGGAAGCTTACTTTCTAGGAGAGGGATGCGGAGGGAGGGAAGCATGCGATATGCAAGTAAAATGAAGAGAACTTCCAGAGTAAGAAGCACTCTGAAGTCTCAAATACAACTGGGTGGAGTGACAACTTTTGATTTGGCAAAGCCTCTTCAAGGACATGACATTCTAGCTGCTGGAGGTCCTGGAGGGGCGCTACAGGTGGATTAGAGAGAGCAAAGGGGAAAGGAGGTGGGCATCTGCCAGATGAGGCGGTTTCTTACAGCCCAAAGTAAGGAGTTTGGTTTTTGTTCCAACTGAGTAGGGGAATCCTTGCAAGAAAACTGACCTTACCCATTGTGCACCTTTTTTTTTTTTTTTTTTTTTTTTGAGACAGATCTCGCTCTGTTGCCCAGTCTGGAGTGCAGTGGCATGATCTCGGCTTACTGCAACCTCCACCTCCTGGGTTCAAGCGATTCTCTTGTCTCCTGCCTCAGCCTCCTGAGTAGCTGGGATTACAGGTACGTGCCACCACATCCTGCTAATTTTTGTACTTTTGGTAGAGACGAGGTTTCCCCATGTTGGTCAGGCTGGTGTCGAACTCCTGACCTCAGGTGATCTGTCTGCCTCTGTCTCCCAAAGTGCTGGGATACAGGCATGAGCCACCGCGCCTGGCCTGTTGGGCACTTTTAAGAGATCCCTTTGGTAGTTGTTGGAGAATGGACTGGGGTGTGTAAGGACAGGTGGGTAGAGGGTCAGGTTGGAATCTGAGGCTGGCTGCAGCCCTGCTAGTGAGAGATCTGGTGACCTGCACTTGGATGGAAGTGGTAGTTCAGGCTCCCCTTGCTCTTGCCTGCTGTTTAGGGACAGCCTTTTAAGAGTGCAGTGGTCTGAACATCACTAGTCCCACTTCCCTAAGTGTGGGCCCATTTCCCAAATCCCCAGAAGGGAAGTGACCTGCACTCTGTGGGTCCACTGGAGGCAGGAGTGGGTGGGCCATGTGGGCTAAGGAAGCTGATTAACAAGGAGAGCCCTGGAGTGCTGAGCACCAGGCCAGCAAGACCGCAGATGCTGGTTCCTGTGAAAAGTTTGGCTGCACACATCAGAGGCATCATTTTTGTCTGTTGCGGGTTCTTTGTAAATACAGCATGGTGCAAAAACAATGCTGTAAATAATGGAGCAGCTTCCTTGGCTTGCTCAGGTTTCCCAAGGAACAAGGTGACAGGTGCCCAGTCCACCAGTGTCATTTGCCTAACGGAGGCTGGAATAAGGCCCTGCATTTCTGAGTTGTCAAAGGCAGCTTTCGTGCTGAGGCCTGGGCCAAGGTCTGGTCTATGAGGGAAAAAACTCCTCCCCTGGACAACACCTGTAGTGGAGTTTTATTTTTTCTTGCTGATGTCATATGTGTGATGAGTTGATCAGAAATGTGGGAAGTTTCTCCAGCTTTTCTACAAGCTGTTGCCAAATGGGAAACATTAATGTTATTGGGCATTTGTGATAAGGCAAGCTGGTTGTCCAGCTCTTTTCACCGTGATCTCACTCAATCCTTGCAACAAACAAGTGAGGTTAAGTCTGTTAATGCTCATTGCACTTTATCTGTTCTGAGCTATTCTAGCAGTGTGGCCTTGGACAATTCCTTGATCTCTCTGTCTCAGTTTCCCCATTTGAAAAATGGAGATAATGGTTCCTAACTCATAAGGCAGAGGTTCTGAGTGCGGCCTGTGTACCCCCAGGATTCCCCAAGACTTTTAGCGGAGGTCTGCAAGGCCAAAACTATTTTCATACTAATATTAAGATATTAATTTCCCCATTTCATTCTCATTCTCACTAGGCTACAGTGACGTTTTCTTGGGTCTACATAAGCTGAGATAGCACAGCAGATTGAACACAGATGCAGATAGGAAAGTCCAACTGTCTTCGATAAGCCCAGATATTAGGAGATTTGCAAAATTGTAAAACAATGCCATGCTTTTCACCAATTTTTCTTTTATTTTGCTTTGGAAAATATTGCTATTGGTTGTAAAAATGTTAAGTTTAATGTGTAGTAAGTTTACTATTTATTTATTTTGACACAGAGTCTCTGTGTCACTCAAGCTGAGTGCAGTGGCGAGATCATGGCTCACAGCAGCCTCAACCTCCTGGGCTCCAGCAATCCTCCTCCCCCAGTTTCCCAAGTAGCTGGGACTATAGGCAAGTGCTACCATGCCCAGCTAATTTTTTATTTTAATTTTTTTGAGACAAGGCTTGTTCTATCACCCAGGGGAGAGTGCAGTGGCATGAGCATGGCTCACTGCAGCCTCAACTTACTGGGCTCAAGGTATCCTCCTACCTCAGCCTTTCGTGTAGCTGGGACCACAGGTGTGTGCCATCACACCCTGGTAATTTTTTGATTTTTGTAGAAATGAGGCCTTACTTTGTTGCCCTGGCTGGTCTTGAACTCCTGAATTCATGCAATCTTCCCACCTTGCCCTCCCAAAGTGCTGAGATTATAGGCATGAACAACTGGGCCCATGGACTTTTTTTTATTTTTTGTAGTAATGGAGGCTTGCGGGCCAGGCGCGGTGGCTCACACCTGTTATCCTAGCACTTTGGGAGGCCAAGGCAGGTGGATCACGAGGTCAAGAGATCGAGACCATCCTGGCCAACATGGTGAAACCCCATCTCTACTAAAAATATAAAAATTAGCTAGGCGCGATGATGTATGCCTGTAGTTCCAGCTACTTGGGAATCTGAGGCAGGAGAATCACTTGAACCTGGGAGGCGGAGGTTACAGTAAGCTGAGGTCGTACCACTACACTCCAGCTTGGTGACTGAGCAAGACTCTGTCAAAAAAAAAGAAATGGAGCCTTGCTATGTTGCCCAAGCTGTATTGTTTTAAAATATATTAATATCTATCTCATCCATTTTAAATTCAAATAGAGTAAATATCAGTGGATATAACCCACATGAACAAAAAGGTCTTTGGGATTGACGGGCGGATCACCTGAGATCTGGAGTTTGAGACCAGCCTCACCAACATGGTGAAAGCCCGTCCCTACTAAAAATACAAAATTGGCTGGGTGTGGTGGTGCATGTCTGTAATCCCAGCTACTCAGGAGGCTGAGGCAGGAGAATCACTTGAACCCCGTAGGTGGAGGCTGTGGTGAGCCAAGATCGCACCATTGCACTCCAGCTTGGGCAACAAGAGCAAAATTCCATCTCAAAAGAGTGTAAAGGCATCTAAAACGTTTCATAATCACTGTCACGAAGTTAAACAGGTACCATGAGTGAATGCATGTGACGGTGCTTCGGTGCTTCAGGCAACTTTGCTGTTGTAAGTGCTCAGTAACCATCACCTCTCCTCTGTCATTACCTTCAAGTCGTAAGAAAGAATAAGTGGCCCTCGCTAGTGCCTGGCAGCTCTGAGATCTTCGCTGAGGCTCACTGTGTAACGCCCTGTCTTTCCTGCTGCTTCATCCCTAACTTTTGCTGATTCTTATGCTAGGAAACTGGCAGATACTTACTGGCAGATCTAGGTACCTAGTACTTTACACACAGAAAATGGTTCTTGATTCCGTGGTGCCAGTGACCCTGGTTTCTGGCACAGAGATTTCATATCTGGTGCATGTTGGGACTGTGTTTGTATCTGGATCACACTGTTTGAATCAATTGTGTACTTCTCCATCTCACCTTTTAGCAATCTCTACCTTGGAAAACAACGTTAGGGCTATTGTGCTTCTGAAATCCCATGGGCTGAGCCTAGTGCACTTGAAAAGGCTTATGGGGGGCCTGGCATGGTGGCTAACACCTGTAATCTCAGCACTTTGGGAGGCTCAGGCGGGCAGAGCACGAGGTCAGGGACCAGCCTGACCAACATGATGAAACTCCAGCTCTACTAAAACTACAAAAAAAAAAAAAAAAAAAAAAAAAAAAAAAAAAAAAAAAAAAACCCCGGCGGGGGGGGGCCGGCCTGCAAACCCACCTAAACAGGAGGCTGGGGCCGTAGAATGGCTTAAACCCAGAAGGTGGGGGTTGCGGTTGGC
>CAUYLZ010096905.1:0-69904 GCA_963573645.1 Pithecia hirsuta | reverse complement strand
TGCCTGTAGTCCCAGCTACTCGGGAGGCTGAGGCAGGAGAATTGCTTGAAACCGGAAAACGGAAGTCGCAGTGAGCCGGGATCGCGCCACTGCACTCCAGCCTGGCGATAGAGCGAGACTCTGTCTCAAAAAAAAAAAAATAAATAAATAAAAAATTAAAAAAAGAATGGGAGTGATTAAAGGGAAGCATCAGTAATGACTCCCCATTTGACCTTCTGGTAGACACTGTGCCAGTTGAGGGCATATGGGTCAACAAAGAAGGGAAGCAGGTTACAGACACACAAGAGAAGAGGAGCTCCCTTTTGCATATATTCAGTTTGAGGAGTCTGTTGGGCCTGTATGTGGTTATTTCTAGGAAACAATTGACTAAATAGGACTAGAGTTTATTGGAATTGGAAGTGCTTGCTGAAATCACCCGATATACTTGGCAGCTAAAGCACTGAGAACAGATGTGACAGCCTGGGGAGACAATATAAAACTAGAAGAGGGTGCAAGTCAGGACCCAAGGAATCATGGTGTTGAAGAAAAGGCAAAGGAAGAGGCTACAATGAAAATAAAACTTGGAGAAGGAAAGGTCGAAACAGGTAGAAGAATCAGAGAGGACGTGGAAAGAAATCGTTTCAAGAAGGAAGAAGTGGTCAAAATTGATCAATGTTGCTGAGAAGTCAAGTAACATAACTTTTGAAAGTGATTATTCACAAATTTAATAAGAAAAATTTCAGTGACTTTCTAGGGCCAGAAGACCTTAGGACTGAAACAAAGTGAAGGAATGGATTGAGGGTAGGAGAAAGTGGGCAGATGTTCTCTGAGTGTACCAACTTATTCAAAGAGGCCTGTCTGGAATTTACATTTCTTCATGTGGATTGAAATGCCTCCCCTGGATAAAGGAATCCAAGCTTTCATAAAAGAGACCATTTTTAAAGGTAGTTCAGTAAGGTCCCTGATTGAGAGTGCAGAAATAGAGACCATATTTCTGAGTAGAGCCAAGAAAAATCTGAGTAAATACTGGGTTTGTCTTTCTTTTCTGCTTTCCTGCCTGGGCAGTCAGCAAGCCTGCGAGGGTGCTGCTGTGGCCGCCACTGCGCTATTGCTGCTTAAGCTTTGTGCCAAGAGTATTTCCCAGCCTGAGTTGGAGCTGGCTGCTGCTAGGGTTGCTCCAGCTGAGATGTCTAGTTAAGTCCTGCTCTTTTGTGTGAATGGCAGTCCTTCTGGCACTGCCTGGAGCTTTCATATCATTGTCATTTTCAGCAAATGGAATAAAAGTTTAAGTAAGATAGGTTCCCCAAGTAGAAACCAAGCCTGCTTTAAGTTTGTAATTAACGTAGAGATCATATTGATAGCCTGGCCACTGAAAATAATTTTTGAAATAAAGTTGGTATAAATACAATTAATAAATGCATCCTTCAATACAGACAGTTCAGAGCTGCCTAGACTATGTTATGATAAAAAACAGTATAGAAAATAGTTTTTAAATAGTCTTCTAGTATGAAACTTTTGTATTTTCAATAAATAGCTTAGAATGCTGGTGTCCAAATCAAAAAATTATCAAATCTAAATTAAAGTGAATTCCATGGAGGCTTTTCGCCAGTGGCCTTTTGCACATGTGAAATGCCTGCTTTGTTTTTGCATTTTTAACAGCCTTTTTGAATTAGATTACAAACCAACCCTGTTTCTTGGGACCAGCATCACCACCAGGCTGGTTCTGAAGAACTGTCGTCTTTCAGTTAGACACCCACTCGTCTCACTGAATTGCTCTCATCTGAAAACAATGAGGTAATTCACTATCTGAGTGTTCTCCAACAGACAAAAAGCATCAGTACAAGCCGAAATCTTCAAATAAGGGAGGTTTTCAGTGTTTGTCTAAATAAAACTCCTTAACCTACTCACAAAAAAGAACAGAGACCATTTACTGGCTGGAAGAGTGAACCGGGACAGAAGACAGGAGAAGGAGAAAGCAGAAAACTGGTGCCTGCTGAACTGATTCTCCAAACTAAACTCTAAAGCTAATATTAATCATGAGCAGAAGCATATCTTGTTCAAACAGCACATAAACTGGCTGGCTGTGGGGCGCTAGGCTGAATTTAAATGGAGCTGGGGGAAGTGCTGGGTGTCAACCTCTTCGTGCCTTGTCATGTTCAAAGTAGATTAACCTCACCAAGCATTGATCTGTTTCTGTAACAAGTTGTGACGGCTAACTGTGCTCTTTCTGCACCACATGAATGGAGGTATTACTGCCATTGAATTTTAAGCCCTGATGACTCACTGCGCTGAGCCTTATGTCTAGCAACTGAGAGACATAAAACTCAGCATCCAGCTTTTTTTCTTGAGTGCCCAGAACAAGTCATGTACATTTTCCAAGCACTTGTCCTCTACTTAGTCCCGAATCTTAGTTTATGCTGCAGTAGGCCAACTTATTATTACTGCCTACTACATCGTTGTCTTTTCCACCAGAAAGAGAACGTCTCAGGTAAAGGAATGTGTGTTTCCTTGTCTGTGACCTACCATTTTATTCCCAGTACCTGGCATACCAGTGTTTGAAAATTTGTAGATGTTCAAGAAATTTGAAAACATCTGCTAGTAAGAGCAAGTTGACAGTTAACCTGAACAGATATTATTAATCTGGAAATAACATTTTTTTTCCTGCTCGCCTACCGATATTTAAACTATTTCCTGAGACCAAACAGGAAAGACAATGATAACTCTTGTTTTATTATTATAAGAGAATGATTGACTAAAAAATAGTAGTTTTATATTTCACAAGTTCAAGTGGCATCCTATTCACTGGTTGCTTTTTAATCAGCTACTCTAAGCTATGTTCTTATTCAAAGAATATTAAAGCAGGAAGAACCTCAGAGATTTACTAATCCAATATTTGACAAAGACAAGACCGGAACCCAGATCTCACTGTTCTAGTCACTGTGACACCATGGTTCCACCTTTTCATTTACAAATGCATAACATACACTGAAGCATTAAATCCTTTACCTCAAATCCCCATACTGCAAGTCAAGACAGAGTCAGGGCTGGAAAAACAGCATTTGAAGTTGTAGTTCTAGTAAGAATTCAAGAAGCTCAGCTCTCTGAATTTTTCTCATGATTTCTATGAATAGCAAATGGATACATATTCTGTATATGGTGCCCATCCCATGACGAAGTAGAGAGCTGTGGAATCTCATGATTGGGAGGGATCTTAGATCCCGTTAAACTATACCCCTCCTTGGTCTTGGCTATTACATCTCCAGTGCCTGGAAATTCATGCACACAACCTCCTTTTCTCAGCACATATTGAATAAATCTAATTATTGGAAAGTTCATTCTTTAGACCAAACATATAACTTTCCCTCATTGGTTTAATATGCATTCTTTGGGACTAGAGAGAGTAGGGCTAAGCCCTCTTGAGCATTCTAGGACCACGCCATGTGAACAAATTGCATTGTCTCCACAAGTCATCTCTCCTTTAGGATAGGTATCTATCCTCCGAATTCTTATTGCCATGGAAACTGTATGACCCAAGTGGTACATAGATAAAGAATAGCATTTACCTAGAAAATAACCCAGGAATCAAGATGCTGCAAAATCATACAAAGTGGTAACAATTCATAAATCAAATAAATACAACATGAAAACTAATTTAAAATAACTGGGTTTATATTTATAAAAGAGGTTGTCATTTCACAAGTAAAGATATAGACTCTGGGAATAAAAACAAGAGTGGTAGAGAAGGCAGGTAAGAAGAGTTTCTGTAGCGGTTGCTCGATCTTTAAGCAGGTCTTTGGTGATTACAGTAGGTTCATTGTCAATGTCTCTGAGGTACAGGACTACTAAAATAAAAACTACAATTTCAAAACTTCTAGCCAGGTGCGGTGGCTCATGCCTATAATCTCAGCACTTTGGGAGGCCGAGGCAAGTGGATCACCTTTGGTTGGGAGTTCAAGACCAGTTGGTCAACATGGAAAAACCCCGTCTCTACTAAAAATACAAAAAAAATAGCCAAGTGTGGTAGCACATGCCTGTAAGGCCAGCTACTTGGGAAGCTGAGGCAGGAGAATCGCTTGAACTGGGGAGGCGGAGGTTGTGGTGAGCCGAGATCACACCATTGCACTCCAGACTGGGGAACCAGAGTGAAACTCCATGAAAGAAAGAAACAAAGAAAGAGAGAAAGAGAGAAGGAGGGAGGGAGGGAGAAAGGAGGAAAGGAGGGAGAGAGGGAAGGAGGGAAGGAAGGAAAGAAGAAGGAAGGAAAGAAGGAAGGAAACTTCCAGAGAGCTTTGAAATCTATAAGAATTGCTGAAAGCCATTGTGTATATGACATGGATACCACATTGCATGGGTTATTTCAGGAAATTGTAAGATAAAAAGTTTAAGATGACTGCAAAAGATTGAGGAAATAATAAAAAGATTGACCAAATTTATGTATGAAATGCTGAAAATTGAATGTTTGGCCAGCATCTCCTGCTTCCTGTGGTTTCAGGGACAGAACAAATAAGCCTGATGTTCATCTTTGTTAGCCACCTACTTATTTTGTTAAGAAAACAGAACTGCCCATAAACTAGAATTAGAACAAGAGAGTAGAAAAATTCATTTCAATTTTGCTGAGCATGAAAGTTGAGGGTTGGGCAATAGCCAAGAGAACAAATCTGTAGAGTAGAGTAAACCATTCAGGAAATCTTTTGTACTTTGGGAGAGAAAATAAAGTATAAAAATCACTATCAGAAAGATAATTGTGATCTTCCCTAAATTATGGACTTCTGTAACTGTGCATAGAGGTTTTACAAAGATTGCTTCATCCAGCTGACTTCCCTCAGAGTTCAAACAAAAAATAGCACAGAAGCATTATTTGAATGTTTTCGATTCAAAAATACAATTAAAGTAGCCCAATGAGCTAAGATTGTTCTCAGAAGGGTCAAGATACATTAGATCAGTGCCTCCTTTAGGGCTTTCCTTCAACAGGAAGATTTGTTGTTTCCAAGCAGTCTGGCCACCACTTCTGATGACAGCTACTTCTGAAGAAAAGAGTTCCATTTCCCTTTTTTTTTTCCCCTAGTGTTTCAAACTCCTCATTCACTTTTAACTCTATTTTTAATGACAAACATTTAAAATGATGAGGATCTCTATAAATATGACTCTGGAATGAGGTAAAGAATGTATATAGTCAGCTCTTTATATCTGTGTGTTTCATATCCACGGATTTAACCAATCAAAAATATTTGGAAAAAATAAAATTGTATCTGTCCTAAACATGTACAGACTTTTGTTTTCTTGTCATTATTCCATAAACAATATAATATAGCAACTAGTCACATCACATTTACGTTGTGTTCAGCATTATAAGTAATTAGAGATGACTTAGAGTATATGAGAGGATGTGCGTACGTTACATGAAAATACTGCATCTTTATATAAGGGACTTCAGCATCTGTGGATTTTGGTACATGGGGAAGTCCTGGAACCAATCTCCCATGCATACCAAGGGACAGCTGTACCTACTTCATCCCTGAAAGTCTACCTGTGAAAATAGTCATAGCCAACATCTTGTACATACAAGTTCCATGATGATGTTCTTCATTTGTAGGCAAATGGCAAATACTGTGGCCTCACATCTTCATTTACTTATAGAAGATAATTCTCTCCCTTCTATACATGTCTGTTGCGTAAATGGCAAGTCTACTGTCTATAACTTTTATATTTTACTTTATTAATTTTTTAAATTATGATTTTTTGAGACAAGGTCTTGCTCTGTTGCCCAGGCTGGGGTGCAGGGTCATGATCATAGCTCACTGCAGCCCCGAACTGCTAGGCTCAAGTGATACCCCGACCTCAGCTTCTGGAGTAGCTGGGACCACAGACACATGCCACCATGCCTGGCTAATTTTTTTTCTTTTCTTTCTTTCTTTTTTTTTTTTTTTTTTTTGTACAGACAGTGTGTCACTATGTTGCCCAGATTGGTCTCAAACTCCTGGGCTCAAGAGATCCTCCCTCTTTGGCTTTGCAAAGTGCTGGGATTACAAGCGTGGGCCACTGCTCCCCGCCACTTTCTTAAGTTTTTAAACAGGCTTTATTTGTAACAGTTTTAGGTTCGCAGCAAAATTGAGTAGAAAGTAGAGAGTCTCCATATACTCTGCCCCCACACATCACAGACTTTCCCACTCTCAATATTCAGAATCACAATGGTACATTTGTTGCAATAGATGAAACTACATTGACACATCATTTTTCTTTATTTTTAAAATGTAGCATGGCATTGAGCACTTTTGATCAGACTTCTAACTTAGACTATGACAATGAAATCCACCTCTATTAGTAATATTTTATATCCCAAATTATTTAATGTTATTACTTATCTTTATTAAAATCAAATGTGCAATTAGCAGCAAACATCTAATAATGTTAAAGCCTAATGTTTAGGTTGTTCAGATTCATTTTTTATCAGATGTCATTGAAACATTCTGAAGGGTCAGCTCAGATCCAGGAAATCAGAAGTTTCATGTCTAGGAAAAGAATGAGACACGGCTGCTTATACTGTTTGGGTTTTGTGACTTTGTCATACTCTTGGCAATCTCCAAAACCAAAGTTTCAGTTTGTCTTTGAAACTTTTTACTTTTTGGATACTGTGACCATAAAATATTTTCTCCAAGAAACATCAACTCCTGTACAATTTAAAACATAAATAGGCTATCTAGGGTCCTGCTGTTTTACAAAGAAAAGGCAACATATATCTCAGTGACCTCTGTGTTAGTGCAGTTGATGTGAGTATATAAAACAGGCTAACAGATGTAATAGCCAAGTGTGACCAGCTAACACTATATTTTTTTCATGATGGATTTATTTATAGGGTTGAAAGTCAAGTTATGAAGTTAAAATACATAATTTTCCAATTAAGGTGAACCTGGATTTGAATTTTTTTTCCTTTTTTTTTTTTTTTTTTGAGACAAGGTCTTGCTCTGTTGACAAGGCTGGAGTGTAGTGATGTGATCATAGTTGACTGCAGCCTTGACCTCCTAGCTCAAGCGATTCTCGTGCTTCAGCCTCCTAAGTAGCTGGGACTACAGGTGTGTGCCACCACACCCAGCTGATTTGTGTATTTTTGGTAGAGATAGGCTCATGTTGCCCAGGATGGTTTTGAACTCCTGGGCTCAAGTGATCTGCCTGCCTTGGCCTTCCAAAGTGGTGGAATTTATAGGCATGAGTCACGTGCTTGGCGGATGTGAATCTTGGTTTAAGCATGTAGTTGCTGAGTGACTTTGGGCAAATTACTTAACTCAGCTGAACTTCATGTTTCAGTCTGTGAAGAAAGCCCAAGCGTATCTACTTTGTAATTTTGGTGTCTGGAGAGGATTAGCAATAATATATGTAGATCCCATGGCATATAGTAGACACTCACATTATTATGCAACAGAGAGTGAAAAGCACAGACTCTGGAGACAGACCAGCTATCTAATCTGGGGCAAAGCACCAAACTTCTCTATGCTTCCTTTTCCTCATCTGAAAATTGTGATAACCACAGTAGCTGCCTCATGGAGCTCTTGCAAGAATTTTAAAGATAATAGTCAACTCATGCAAATTGCTTACAACAATGCCTGGCTCATAGTAAATGTTAAATAATGTTTGCTGTAATTATAGTTATTTCAAAGGACTAATATATTATCTTGGATTGGAAGCAAATACAGAGAAGAAAAACTATGTCAATTATCATAATACCTAGACAAGATTTTGGCTGATGTTATCAATTGATGATCTAATGCTTCACTTTATTTCTTTATTATTTTTATTACTTTTATTATTTTTTATTTGAAACCTATTATGTATCTTTAGGCAATTCAGGTAGTTTCCTAATTTAGAACCACAACAATGCCTGGCACATAGTAAATGTTAGATAATGTTTGCTATAATAATAGTTATTTCAAAGGACTGATATATTATCTTGGATTGGAAGCAACTACAGAGAAGAAAAACTGTGTCAATTACCATAATACCTAAACAAGATTTTAGCTGATATTATCAATTGGTGGTCTAATGCTTCACTTTATTTATTTATTATTTTTATTATTCTTTATTTGAAATCTATTATGTATCTTTAAGCAGTTCAGATAGTTTTCTAATTTAGAACCATAATAAAACATTCTATATGAGTTGACAAAATTTTCTCTTCTCAAATTACTTCCTCCAAAGCTTTTATCATTAAACTATAACTTGCTTTCCATGAACAAATGTCTCAATTTCTAATTGGGAAAAGTTAGAAATAAGACTTCGAAGTAACACTTAAAATGGTCATATTTTCTAGAAAGCTATGATACAGTGGAAAAAGTCATTAGACTTGGTGTTAAACACACTTAGTCCCGGCTCTGACACCTACTAGCTACATGATGTGAGGAATGTCAATTATTCTTGGAGTCTAATTTCTTCATATGCAAAAGGCATGACTGTGTAAAAATAACATAATGTATGCACTGCCCTGTACATTCTGGAGTGACACAAGGAAATATATATCTGATGTTTAATTTTCGGTGAGGTGATTAAAATCTGCAGGTTCAATAACAGCCTGTCTGAGGACAAATTCTTGCTCTGCTGCTTACTTGGTGTCATTGGCAAATTAGTTAACCTCAGTAAGACTCAATCTCTTCATCTATGAAATGGAGATAGCAATAGTATCTACCTCAGTTATTGTAGAGATTAAGTAAACCAATTCAAACAAAGGGCTTAGCATAAGCTCTGGCAAAGCAAGTTCCCAATAAATATTAGCCACTGTTATGCTCTCTGGAATATAAGATTTAAACACATACAACCACAAGAAAATAACACAGTATAATTTAAATGCTGAAAAATAGAGCAAAAAAATCAAGTGCCAGAATGAAAAATGCTGACAGAACATCAATATTCTGAGAAATAATACTAGGAAGAGTATGCATGCCAGTTCAAATTTTTGATATGTGAAATCAACCAGGTATTGAATTTCATAAAAACTTACCAATTTTCTGTATTTTCAGAACTTTCCAATTGTGGGGCAATGTTTTACATGTTTGTGATCTCTCACGGAAGAGCAGATTGCACAGAATAGATCTTTCTTTAAGGGTGGGTTACGTGGAGAAAGCCTGAGCTTCATTTGGGTAATGATAGGATTACTAAATTTCTAAAATAAGAGTTGTGGTTTTAGAGGGTCAGACTAATTTAGAAGTAACTTTGTTCTAAACATATGTGAGATTTGAAATTTATTATTTAATCAAATATTTTTAAATCAACACAGGAAATTACTATTTAAGTTATGTTGTAACACCCTTTTCGTATAGTTAGTAAACTAGGGATTTTGTTATATCAATTGCTGTTCAAGTGGGGTAATTCTATTCTTTTCCATCTGCTATAACAAACAAAAGAAAGCAAAATAAAACAAAATGGGGGGAAATCAAATCCCACTTTTAATTATGTTTGATAATTTCCAGTATTTCTTAATATTTTTCTCTTAGAATTTTTAAATGAGAAAATGCAGATTTTTAGAATTTAGACTCTAATGTTGAAAGTGAGTGAGTGTTTTGTGGCGTCAATTAGATTTGTAGCTTGTAATTAATACTTCAGTAAATTCAGGATTTGAACATTTTACAGCGGTTCCCATTTTTCCCTTGAGATTAAAAATGATAGCCTCAGCTGCTATGACAGCTGCCAAATGATGAGAAACTTTGGAACACCGAGATTATTGTGGTTGAAAAGAAATGAAGTTGTTTTTCCCTTCTAGATACATAGTTATTAATCAGGGAATCAGTGCCTTTGAAATAAATAAAATAGTCTGTATCATTGTACCTGAATACACAATAGACTTAGGCCTTGGATGTGCATTGCAACAACAAGTTATAATAAACCTGTCAGACTTTCAAAGTTTTCAATAACTTACGTATTTTGCTTTCATTTTTTTAAACATAAAAGAAACACATAGTTCCCAGGGATATTTTTAAATTATAAAATATATAAAACAATTACAAATGTACAGGAATAATATAACATTCATCGATAGATACACTAATCAAATTAAGAAAAAGCATATGCAAATCTGCTAGAGATAACTGCTTAACCCTTTCTTGATTACATCCATGAATCCTTTCCCTTTCCATCTTCTATACTACCAATTCTCATATGTACACACGTATTTTCTGGATACTTTTACTACATACGTCTATACTCCAAAGGAACCTGTATCATCCAATGTTTTAAATGCTTTAAGGATTATACAAATGGCATCATAAATTCTAAAAAAAAAAATGCTATATCTCTCCATTTTGAAGTTATTCTTTGGTAGCCTGAAGTATTATTTTTTATTTTTTTAATAAATACTTTACATATAGGAAAATGTACATTTTTCTAGGCTTTTCATATTTTACTGGCCATTATTATATTTTTTATATTACATTTTAAATTGGTTAATACTTAACACTCATGCCTTTCATAAAATCTATTTGTATAATAGATTCCCATAGGTTCTCTAATTCTTTTTTCCCCAGGTACTATTCCAAGTGTTTCATTTATTTATTTTTATTTTATTTTAAGTTCAGAGGTACCTGTGCAGGATGTGCAGATCTGTTACATAAGTAAACATGTGCCTTGGTGGTTTGCTCCGCAGATCATCCCATCAGCTAGGTATTAAGCCCAGCATCCATTAGCTATTATTCCTGATGCTCTCCCTTCTCCCACCACCACAAATCCTCCAACAGGCCTCACTGTGTGTTATTCCTTCCCATGTGTCCATGTGTTCTCATTGTTCAGCTCCCACTGATAAGTGAAAACATGTGATGTTTGGTTTTCCTTTCCTGTATTAGTTTGTTGAGGATAAAGACCTCTAGCTCTATCTATGTCCCTGCAAAGAACAGGATCTCATTCCTTTTGATGGCTACATAGTATTCCATGGTTTATATGTACCACATTTCCTTTATCCAGTCTATCACTGGTGGGCACTTAGTTGATTCCATGTCTTTGCTATTGTGAATAGTGCTACAATGAAAATATATGTTCATTGTGTATTTATAATAGAATGATTAATATCTCTTTGTGTATATACCCAGTAATAGGATTGCTGGGTCAAATGGTATTTCTGTCTCTAGATCTTTGAGGAATCACCACACTGTCTTCCATGATGGTTGAACTAATTCACACTCCTACAAACAGTGTAAAAGCATCCCTTTTCCTATACAACCTCACCAGCATCTGTTGTCTTTTGACTTTTTAATAACAGCCATTCTGAGTGGTGTGAGATGGCATCTCATTATGATTTTGATTTGCATTTCACTAGTGATCAATGATGTTGAGCTTTTTTTTCATATGTTTGTTGGATGAATGTATATATGTCTTCTTTTGAGAAGTGTCTGTTCATGTACTTTGCCCACTTTTTAATGGAGTTGTTTCTTTTCTTGGAAATTTAAGTTCCCTATAGATGTTGTATGTTAGACTTCTGTCAGATGGGTAGATTGCAAAAATTTTCTCCCATTCTGTAAGTTGTCTGCTCACTCTGATAATAGCTTCTTTTGCTGTGTAGAAGCTCTTTAGTTTAATTAGATTCCATTTGTCAAATTTTGCTATTATTGCAATTGCTTTTGGTGCCTTTGTCATGAAATCTTTGCCCATGCCTATGTCCTGAATGGTATTTCCTAGATTTTTTTTCTAGGATTTTTATAGTGCTAAGTTTTACATTTAAGTCTTTAATCCATCTTGAGTTGATTTTTGTATATGGTATTAGAAAGGGGTCCAGTTACAATTTTCTGCAAATGGTGGCTGGCCAGTTCTCCCAGCACCATTTATTAAATAAGGAATCATTTTTTCATTGCTTATTTTTCTCAGGTTTGTCGAAGATCAGATGGCTGGAGGTGTGCAGTCTTATTTCTGGGTTCTCTATTCTGTTCCATTGGTCTATGTGTCTGTTCTTATACAAGTACTATGCTGTTTTGGTTCTAGTAACTCTGTAGTAGGAAGTTGGGTAGCATGGTGCCTCCAGCTACCCAAATGATCAATCACATTTATTGATTGGTGTTTTTTGCTTAGGATCATGTTGGGTATTTGGGCTCTTTTATGGCTCCATATGAATTTTAAAATATTTTTTTCTAATTCTGTGAAGAATGTCTATGGTAGTAATGGAAATAATATTGAATCTATAAATTGCTTTGGGCAGTATGGCCATATTCATTATATTGATTCTTCCTATCCATGAGCCTGGAATGTTTTCCCATTTGTTTGTGTCCTCTCTGATTTACTTCAGCAGTGGTTTGTAGTTCTCATTGAAGAGGGCCTTTACTTCCTTTGTTAGCTGTTTTCCTAGGTATTTTATTATTTTTGTGGTAATTATGAATGGGAGTTCATTCATGGAGTGGCTCTTGGCTTGCCTGTTGATGGTGTATAGGAATGCTAGTGATTTTTGCACATTTATTTTGCATCTTGAGAGTTCACTGAAGTTGCTTATCAGCTTAAGAAGCTTTTGGGCTTACCTGATGGGGTTTTCTAGATATAGGATCATGCCATCTGCAAACAAAGATAGTTTGACTTCCTCTCTTCTTATTTGAATACAGTTTTTATTTTCCTTACCTGATTGTCCTGGCCAGAACTTCCAATACTATGTTGAATAGGAGTAGTGAGAGAGGG
Source organism: Pithecia hirsuta (assembly GCA_963573645.1). Taxonomy (NCBI): domain Eukaryota; kingdom Metazoa; phylum Chordata; class Mammalia; order Primates; family Pitheciidae; genus Pithecia; species Pithecia hirsuta. The sequence continues at coordinate 57,295 of CAUYLZ010096905.1, read as the reverse complement.
CATTCTTCTCTTGTGCTGGTTTTCAAGGGGAATCCTTCCAGCTTTTAACAGTTCAGTATGATATTGGCTGTGGGTATGTCACATATGATGCTTATTATTTTGAGGTATGTTCCTTCAATACTTAGTTTATTGAGCATTTTTAACATGAAGGGATGTTGAATTTTTTGAAGGCTTTTTCTGCAGTTATTGAGATAATCATGTGGTTTTTGTCTTTAGATTTGTTTATGTGATGAATCACATTTATTGATTTGTGTTTGTTGAACCAACCTTGCATCACAGGAATAAAGCCTACTTGATCGTGGTAGATTAGCTTTTTGATGTGCTACTGAACTTGGTTGGCCAGATTCTCTAATTCTTACATCTTATTTAGTTTGGTTTTCTTTTGCCATGATTGTATGTATAAATGTGTGTATGCATCTATTTCAGTAATTATATTTTTCATCTATACTCTTTTTTTCTATTTTTATTTAAAACACGTTATCTTGAATCTCTTTGACTATAATACTTAATGGAGGTTTTTTAAAAACTTTATTTTAATTGGAATAAGAGCACTTAACATGAGATCTACCATCTTAATTCAATTTTAAGTGTACAGTACAATCCATTATTGTTGATCACAGGTGCAATGTTGCACAGCAGATCTCTATAGCATTACTGATACTTCATGCTAATTTGTTAGTAACTTTCCATTTCCTCATTCCCACAGCCCCTAGCAATCATCTTTGTGTTATCTGATGCTACGAATTTGACTATTTTTGATAACTTACATAAGTGAAATCGTGCTTATTTCATTTAACAGAATGTCCTCAAGGTTCATCCATGTTGTCGAAAATGGCAGATTTCCTTCTTAAGGCTGAATAGTATTCCATTTTCAGTGAAATATCATTATTTTCCATAGTGTACCACATTTTCTTTATCCATTCATCTGTTGATGGGCATTTAGGTCAGTTCTAAATCTTGGCTGTTATTCTCTTTTTATTCTCTAAATTATCTTAGGGCAATGTTTTTGTCTTTATTTTCATCTTTTGTGTGTGTGTGGTTGCTTCTTTTTACATGCGTGTTGACCCTTCATTGCCTACTTATATTTAAATCTGAAACCCTGGGCTGATTGGTCTAGGGGGGTATGTGTGGCTCTCTGCTGCATTGCATAAAAAGGTGCATTCCCTGGTAGGTCCCTTGGAGTAGAAAGTCACTGAAGAAGCTGGGTGTAACTCAGGCCAGGCGTGTAGCTGGCAGAATTTGCTGCAAAGTGAGAGAGCAGGTTTTCAGCTTTCTAATGAGAGTGAATTTCAGTTGTGACACTAACATTCACAGAAGTTTGATTTTTGCTTATCTTTAGATCAAAGGCTTCTTTTTTCTGCCTAGAGGAAAACGTGAGGACTCCTGCTCAATCAGATGGGAGCAGATGAAGGGAGGGAGGAGCTGGCTGGTGAGGTTGTTCCTTGTGTGGAACGTTAACTCATCCCTCTGATTTGTTTTCAGTGACATTTCTGCTTTCTGGTTCTGGTGAAAAGCCCCCTCGGTACATATTCTCCACTGTTTGCCTTGCTTAATTTTATTCTTCAAAATACTACTTTTTTTCACTCTTTAAGAAACTATTGAAGCTTTTTTTGATGTCTCAGTGTAGATTATTATCAGTGTTGTAGATTCATCTTTATTTTGTTTTTTGAACACTTCTGTGTCATCATTTATAGGATTCTAAGAGGGAGGGAAAGCATGCATGTGTTTAGTCTATCACAAACCTCCTGAGTCTCTTTCAATAATCATTATTAATATTATAGTACCTAAACCAATATATCTACCTTTATTTACAGAATGTGTTCAATTTTCTCATTTCAGGCCAAATGCTGTACTTTAATTCATAAGACCTTCTCATTTCATCGCTCCAGGACCCTGTTCCTCCTAGTATCCTGTCTGTTTTCTCTTTCCCTCATCATATAAATATCTTCAGTCCTCTCAAATTTTTCTTTTTCATTTTCCTTTAGGTGCTTCATCTCTTTTTTTTAACTGTTATCCAAGTTGTTGAAAATGTACTAGTCACTTTCCTTCCCAGGTTTCCAAATTCTCTAAAACTTAGTGTAATCTGATTCTTGGTTTCTCTCCTTTGATACTGCTTCAACAAAGGCCATTGACCATCTCTGCATCACCAAATTGAATGGACACATTTAAATATTTTTGTGACTCCGTTAACTGCACCTGGGCTTCTAAGCAAACATGTATTCTATCATTTTTCAACCTTCCTCTCTTAGTTTTCTTTTTTTCAAAGTTGTTTCTCAAACTCCTGCTACTACCTGCAAACATTGCTACCCAGTATCCATTCATGGCCAACTGTTCTTAAAAACCTTCTACTGACTGAGTGTTCTCACCCTTCTATTCCTTTTCACAGTTTTATCTTTACTTAGATGCTGATCTTGCAAAACGACATTTGATAATAATATCACTTATATTTATTATGGTTCAGCCTGTTCCAGACCCTATGCTAATCATTTCACATGTATTATCTTATTTAACCTTCATTCTAATCCCATGAGACATTATTATCTTCATTTTACAGAAAAGAAAACTGACACTTAGCAAGTATCAACAACCTGCTGAAGACACATCAATGGAGAGGGAAGAAGTGTGACACCAAGGAGTTGTACCAAGGCTGTTTCATGCTAACGTTGCGTTCTTCCTCCTTTGACCGTGTGGCCTCGCAGGCTTAATTCATCTCTTCTGTGCCGATCGTAAAGCACTGGTACACCTTCCTGGCCTTCGGCATTCCTCAATGCCTTCAATAGGGCTTTCTACAGTGCCATATTTTTTCTTAAAAAGTCACAAGTTTTCCTTTGAGGGTTTCTTGCAATTCAGTGAGTTAGCATATTCTTTAGAATTTTTTTACGTTTCTTTTTCTTATTAAAGTAGAACAAATGCACACACATATACGAAACTATTCTCCTGGGCAAAACCATAATATTCACAACCATTTTAAAAGTAATACTTGTCTATAAAAATACCTATGACATTGTAGTTCCAGGCCTGTAAAGGCAGGAATAAAATAGTGAGAGGAATTTTTAAATTAATTCAAATTTATATAATAGTCCTTCACAGTCCATGCTTTAGTGTATGTAAACATCCTGTGGAAGATTCCTGGATAAGAAGAATGAAAATTGTGAGAGCCAAGGGCCATTAGAAACAAGAGCCTGCCTGGGTATGGTGGCTTCTACTGGTAATCCCAGCACTTCAGCAGGCTGAGGCAGACGATTGCATGAACCCAGGAGCTCGAGACCAGCTGGGGCAACATAGCAAGACCCTGTCTCTACAAAAAATAAAATTAGCTGGGCATGGCAGTGCATGCCTGTGGTCCCAGCTACTTGGGAGGCTGAAGTGGAAGGATCACTCGAGTCTGGGAAGTTGAGGCTGCAGTGAGCCATGATCGTGCTACTGCACTCCAGCCTGGGTGACAGAAAGAGACCCAGTCACAAAAACACGAAAGAAAGAGAGAAAGAGAGAAAGAGAGACAGAGAGAGAGAGAGAGAGGGAGGGAGGGAGGGAGGAAATGAAGGAAGGAGGGAGGGAGGGAGGAAAGGAAGGAAGGAAGAAAGGAAGGAAGGAGGGAAGGAAGGAAGGAAGGACAACCTCCCATCTAACTTTCTTAGGAGCACAATTCTGTTCCAACTGCTTACTGGTATTTGTCTTCTCTGCCAGTTTATAATCTTAATTTTTCATCATTCATATCACATTGTCATAACTGCCACATTTCAAAGAAAAGTGAGCTGAATCCCCAAGTTCTAAAAATGGTTAATATGCTCAGAGAAATTAAATCCTCTTGAGATCTGTTAATTAGCCAGTTCTACTTATCAGAGAAAATGAAATCTTAAGAAAATCTGATGCTCTTTGGTATTTGGAGTTTGGGGATTTCAGTGTAACTAATGTTATATTGTACCAGGATTCACTGTGTAGAACCATGAAGCCAGAACATAATCAATGCTGTGAAATCACAATACTCAGATTACAGAAAAATAAATTCTCCAACTCTGCCAAGGGAGTCATGAGGCTTCTTAACTGAAAGCCTACCTGGTATTACAGAACCCTTGATGGCAATTAGCTATTTGTCTCTGTTTTTCAATCTCAAAAAAATTAAAAAATAGTTTCTATTCTCATTTTAGGGAGCACAACATGAAGTTGGATTACCCAGATGGCTCCTAAAGAAGGAACTTTCTGCCCCAGCAGACAGCCTCTAGCTGTCAACTTTGTTAGGGTTTGACCCATCTGTAGAGAGCCACATTGCCTAGCACTTTTTTTTTTTTTTTTTTTTTGGCAGAGTACCTGATTAAGACAGAGGTATAGAGGCCCAGCCATCTCAGCCCAATGTGGGTCATGTCTGATAGGCCATATGCACTCCTGCACTCTCTATGAGGATTCTCTCTCTGCCATCCTGCTTCCTGACCTTCACTTCCAAAGATGTCAAACTCCTAATAATGATAGTAAACCCCTATCTTTATCAGTCTTTGCTTCTGGACAACTAGGCCTTCAAAAAAAGATAAAATGACACATATTTAGACATATACTATCTTGCATTTGTTTCAGGAGACTCTGGAAAACACTCTCATATACAATTCAGGGTGATGGTATTAGCAAATATGAAAAAAGGTTTATTTAGTACAATTGAGCCAAAAATTTCATGTCTGTTGTTTAATTTTTCATCAGCCCCATCAGTCAAAACCCACAGGCAAATCCCACACTGTTGACGCCTTCCTAGCTTTCTGGTAGTGCCTTCTCTTTTACTATAAAAGTTGCCAACTTAAACAATAATGTTTCTGAGGGAATTGGATTAAAAAGAACTAAGGCAGCTGAAAAAATATTGCTATATAGAAGCCTTAGAAGAAATATACAGAATTCTAAGAATGTGAAAAGGATTACAGAAAAGCACTTCCATTAAATCAAGCAAAATATAAGCCATTTTAATGTGAATGATCTATTAAGGATTACAGATCTTTGGGATAAACAATTCAATGAAGTTATTATTTAATTAGTGCCTGTAACATATAGGGCCTGCTGTACAGTGTAGTAAGAATTACAATAAAATGAGAGCAAGAGGTATCTGTCCTCTGTTACAGGATGAAATAAGAAAATAAGTACATTTCAAATGTTGGGGGTGGGGAGACAGGGAGAGAAAGAATATGTGTTTGGAGGAAAACAAAGCCTCCTGGTATCTGAGAAAGGTTATTAAAAATGAATACTATCCTGCCAGGTAGGATTAAAGGGGTATGGAATCCCAGTTAAGGAAACAGCACGAAGGATGGAGAGGAAACTGTGTGTTTTGCTTGACTTCCACAGGTCTCAGTGTTCCACCCATGAAGAGAAGTAGTTGCAGAGAATTAGGGCAGTTCAGACTGTGTTTTTGAAAACAATTTAGCCTATTAAATAGTTCTTCTAGGTTAACTTGATGAGGGTAGTTCTTGGAAAAAAGACTTGTTATCTATTAGTATATATTTGAGCTTCTTGCAAATGCACACAGTTTAGAAAGACTTGTTTTCTGTTTCTTTTAAAAATTCAGGTCCGTGCTTGTTCTTTCACATAAAAACGTCTGAGTGCATTGTCACCACACACATGCGCCAAGTCTAATTAAACGTTAGGGCTCAGATGCCGGTATTCTGTACACGTGTTCATCGCCACCTAATAGTAGTTGTGCAATAGCGAGTGAGTGGGCAGGATGAAGAATTGTGATAATATCTTTTACAGGTTTCATCTGAAGGTTTTGGAAGCAACTTGTCTGAATTTTACTTTTGTGAAGGGGAAGGTGAGCAGGTGGTAGATGTTGTCGTGATTTAACTTTGAAATAAAAGTGGCCAACTACCTCCTTTTTCCAGCTTCTAGATTAAATTAAAGATATGCAACAACTATATATCTTTGTGAAAGTGTGTAATCTTAGCAATTACAAAAGTAAACGAGATGTCAAGATCGACATGATTGTGTCACTCATAACGTCGCTCTAATTTTTTACTTATGTTTATCAAAGCTGGCTCATTACTCTTAGTGATGTTGAAATTTTAAAAAGTTAAAAATCTGGATATATATCATACCTTTGTGCTAGAAAAATAGCAACTATGGGTATTTTAAATATGTATGATATTACCTGAAAAAGAATAGATTTAACAGTTTGGAATCTTCCAAAATGGAGATCCCTTTCAAACAGGTAATTTAATGATCTCTTCTGAAATCAAAGAATTTCCTATGCTCTGAATATTTGTTTGCAAGAAGTAAATGGATGAAAAGAGTATCCATTACTGTTTTTCAGAAAATAAAAATGGTAAAGTAAAATACCTTTTGTTTTTACCATGAGATTTTCAGTAACAAAAAAATAAGCAAAACCAAAACTGCAATGATTGTGACTTATGAAGAAATATTAGTGAACATCTACTATATGTCAAGAACAATAATTGACACATAGTAGCTACTCATATTTGCTAAATGAATGAGAGTTTATGGATATTAATTCCTAGTGAGAATGTAAACAAATAGTGGAATAGATAACAATCAGGGTTTTTGAGACAGTTTATTCAAGCTGAGCACAGTGGCTCACACTTGTCTAATCTCAACACTCTAAGAAGCTGAGGTAGGAGGGTCATTTAATCCCAGGAGTTTGAGACCAGCCTGCTCAAAAAAATGGAACACCGTTTCTACAAAAATAAATATAAAAAAATTAACCAAGCATGAGTGCACAGATATGATCTCAGCTACACGGGATGCTGAAGCTGGAGGATCCCTTGAGCCCTGTACTTGAAGGCTGAAGTGAGCTGTGTTTGCATCTCTGCACTCCAGCCTGAGTTGGCAGAGTAAGAGCCTGTCTCAAAAACAAAAACAAAAAAAAGAGAGAGATCTTTTGGTTGACTAAAAATGAGCAAAAATATGAATCCGTATAAAAAGTTTTCAAAATATTTAAATATGAAATCTGAAAGTCAGATTCAGCCTTTAAAGAAATAACCAAGGTAAAATGAGGTAATTAGGCTAAGACCTAATGTGATTGATGTCCTTGTAAAAAGAAATTACGACGCATAACAGAGAAGTGACCACGTGAACACACAGAGTGAAGGCAGCCATATGCATACCTAGTACAGAGGCCTCAGAAGAAACCAGCCCTACTGACACCTTGATCTCAGACTTCCAGATCCCAGAATTGTGAGAAAATAAATTCTGTTGTTTAAGCCACCTAGTCTGTGGTAATTTGTAGGGCAGCCACAACAAACTAATACTAAAGTTGCTTGGCCACTGTTAGTCATTGGAAATTAGGACTCAAATCCAAATCTAAGAAGCCCCACTCTAGTACTTAGGCTGATTCATACATGCAGCAGTAAACCCGGGGCATATGTATTATGAGAATCACAGATATTATTCCAAGCAGTACTGTGGCTAATAATGTGACTGAATAGCAAGTAATTTAAGTTTCCAGTTATGTTTACCAATCCATAAAAATGGCTCTGAGTCGGAATACAGGAATATCATGATCCATATTCACACAAAAAATGGCTATTTTCAAATTCCCAAGTCATATGACTTCCAAAAAAAATACATTAAATTTGGATAGAGACTTTTTTTTTCAAGACCTACATTCTGGAGTATGATTCAGTGTGTCTTAAGAAAAGACCAAGCTCAACTGTGATTTCAGAAATAAATTACATTCTAAGCTTTTACCAAACAGCTATTTTTCTGCCAACGTCCATAATCAATCATTTTCTTAACTCATTTTGTAACTTAAATGCTGTTAAGTTACCAAAGAAATAATGCTGAATATAAATACAAAAAAAAAAAATAAAGAAAATACAGCCTCTCCTTAATTCGGTGGAAAAAGGGAGGGTGAGCAAAACTTCTCTGGGAGAATGAATTGATTCAATTAACTGTCTTAGTTAAATTAATCCCATTAGAGAACCAAGCACCATCCACTGCTCTGGAAAAAGTAACTTACTAAACGGTACTCTGGTCTCCTAGCAATTAATATAATATAGGTAGCTAAACATACATCCTTTAGAGTGTTTTATTCGCTGTAGCTCAAAGAAAACAACCAAAATATTTTTATTTTCTGTTCTGTCCTTGAAAGAACCCCAGTATCTAGACTATTATTGTCAGATGAATCACACTCAGAATTTTATTAAAAGAAATTTCCCTTAAAGCTATCTTCAAAATAACCTTATTCAGTTTCTTACTAAGTAACTTCCCCAAACTTTTATTATATAATACTTCAGAAAAACAGGCACTCTTCAATAAAAAATAAAAAAGTAAGACTTTTCTTTGATCAGTTAAGTGACAGACAGAAAGGAGGCCATAGAATGTCTTGAAATTTTCAGCAAGAATTTTGAATTAATGAAGAGTAGACAATAGTTTCTTAGAAAATTAAAATGAGTTATGTGCCCTAATGTAAATATGCAATCTCCTTAGAAATTACAATTTAAAAAGCAAGGCCATTTAAAGTAGCATTAGAAATATAAAATAGGACTAAATCAGACAAAAATCTGTACATTTAAAACTGCATTGCTTGAAGAAATGAAAGAAAATGCACTAAGAAAAATTATTTGAGGTAGAGATACAGTGAGAGTCTTTATTTTTGTTTACAGGTTATAGGACTCAATATTATTACAATGTTAATTTTCCCAAAATTGATGAATAAAAGGATGGCAATCTCAATCAAAATACCAATAAACCTTTTTTGTAGAAATTGCCAACCTGATTCTAAATTTCAAACAAAAATGCAAAAACATAGAATAGCTAAAAAAGAAGTTGGAGGGCTAAAACTGCCGTTTTCAAAACTAATTATAAGCATCTCTGTATATGTAAACATATAACAGTGTGTCATTGGTGTCAAGATAGACAAATAGACCAAAGGAAAAGAGGAGAATGCAGAAATGGAACCACAGACATATAAACAGTAATTTTTTGACAAAAGGTTAAAGGCAATTCAATAAAGAAAGGATAACGTTTTCAACAAATAATGGTAGGACCATTAGATATTGATATGTAAAACATTATTTTTATCTTGTTTAATATATAAACAAATAACTTAAATATATAGACAATAAACCTAAATATAAAGCTTAAACCTATAAAGCTTTTTAAAAGTTTTGTGACTTTGGGTTAGGCAATGATTCCCTAGATATGATATCAAAAGTACAATCCAAAAAAGAAAACAAATGGATTAATTGTACTTCATAAAAGTGGAAAACGTCTGCCATTCAAAAGATATTGTAAAGAGAATGAAAAGAAAAGCGACACACAAAAATATTTGCAAAGCATGTATTGGATAAAGGATTTGCATCCAGAATATATCCAGAACTTTCAAAACAATAATAAAAACCAAAAACCAAAAATTAAAAAGTTACAGAAAGTTGAAAAGACATTTTACAAAGAATACGTATGGTTGACAAGTACATGACAAGATATTTAACATCATTTGATATTAGGGAAATGCAAAAAAAAAGCCACAATAACATACCACTAAACACCTATAAAAATGGTTAAAATTGGAAAGACTGACCATATCAAGTGTTGGTAAGGATATGGATGAACTGAACTCTTATACACTGATGTTGAGTATGCAAAAGGTAGACACAACCACTTTACTGGACCAATCAGATTCACATTGAGGACTGAGGTCCCTTTTAAGCTTTTTAGCCATTTTATTCTCTCAATATCAAAAAGCTATATATATATATTATATATATATATATATATAATATATATATAAAACATATATATATATAACATATATATATATGTTTTATATATATATATATGTTATATATATATATGTTTTATATATATATATAGCTAAAAAGCTTATATATATATATATAAGCTTATATACATATATATGTATATATAGAGAGATTGAAGCTTTTATATATATATAAGCTTATACATATATATGTATGTATGTACATCTGTGTGTGTGTGTGTGCGTGTGTGTGTGTGTGTATATATATATATATATATATATATATAGAGAGAGAGAGAGAGAGAGAGAGAGAGAGAGAGAGAGAGCTTTAATCTGACCTAAATTACAATAGCCTCCTCTCTTCTGCAAGGGATATGTTTCAAGACCACAAGTAGATGCCTGAAACTGCAGATAGTACCAAGCCTTATACAAGTACTATGTTTTTTCTTATACACTAATGATAAAGTCTGACATAAGTTAGGCACTCTAAGAGATTAGCAATAATGAATAATAAAATAGAACAATTATGACAATATACTGTAATAAGAGTTATGTGAATGTGGTTTCTGTCTCAAAGTGTCTTACTGTACTGCATTCACTCTTCTTCTTGTGATGATGTGAGATGATAAAATGCCCACATGATGATATAAAGTGAGACAAATGGTGCAGGCATTGTGATGTAGCATTTGGCTACCACTTACCTTCTGATGATACATCAGAAAGAGGATCATCTGCTTCAAGAGACCTTGGATCATCTAGCCATGACACTGTCGATGGCAGGATGTCAGGAGCAGGTGATGATTATGACTACTGGGCAGGTAGGGTATGCAGTGTGGACACACTGGGCTAAGGGGTGAGGCACGTCCTGGGTGGGACACAGTGAGCCAGCAAGAGATTTCATCACACTACTCAGAATGGAGTGAATCTTAAAACCTACAAATTATTTACTTCTGGAGCTCTCCATTTACCATTTTCAGACCATGGTTGACTGTAGGTAAATGAAACCTCACATTAGGGGATCTACTGTACTATGTATTATTTTATGCTATCAGTAGAATTCAGAAAGAGTCAAATTTCTTCAAACTTTCTAACACGTTTCTTTTCATTCCCACTTTTTGGCCTACAGAAGCCTTATTATTTTGTTCTCTGCTTGTTTTGCCAGCTCATGATTCCAACCAGACTTATGTGATTTATATTCAGATAGACAACCCCCCTCCTCCTTGATCACTTTAGTCACTTCTGCTAGCACTGCCATTTTCCTTGAGTCTTTTGTCCTTTTCTACACTTCGCCTCTTTCACTTATCTAGCCTTAATCTTAAACCAATCTAATATCTTAAGTCCTTCAATTCTACCCCTACCCATCACTGCTGGCCTGCAGTCTGCTCTGGCCAACCATGTATATGCTCACCGTAAGTAGTCTCTGCCATCTCTCACTTCGACAAGTCAAAACCACTCACTGGCGAACTGTTTCATTGTCCTTCACTTTCTCTGCTGCCACTCCACCCTACTTGCTCTGTGAAAGGAGTATCAGCAAAGTTGGGGTGGACTTTAATTCAGGATCAAGTATTTGAATTGGCATTATCTCAGAGTTTCCTGGGCTTTGATGACTGGAAGTATATCTAGGAACTGTGCCAAGGCATCAAGAAACATGTAGAGGAGAATAAGGAGCAAGGTATGATGCTGAGTGAGAGGCGTGAGACTGACTGGGGAAATTAGGAAGACATAACCTTCAATATAAGACTTGAGATGGAACTAGTGGAAAAGAAGTTTAGAGAGTTTTTCAGAAAGGGAGACAGTAATGCAAAAATGTGGAAGTACAAGCACAGGTGGGGGAGTTGATTAGGTATAGGAAAAACCCCAAGAGCTGCAGGAGATAGACACAGGGGAAAGCAATGGGAAGAGATAAGGGCTGCAGTTGAAGGTGATGCGAAATTCTGAAGCCTAATTTTTGCTAGGTTAAGACACTTTTACTTTATCTTAGAATAATAGCTGTTAAATAAAAGCTAAGAAAAATGCACAGTTTTTTTCCTAAAGTAGTAATTGACAACAGTAAAAGATGATAGAGTGGGAGATTGGTAGGAAGGAGCAGGACTGGCCATGAGGGCATAAAGCCAGTGGAATCATATCAGGCCCAGCTCTATGTACTCAGAAAGGTCTGTTAGTAGGGATTTAATGCTCTGGGGTTGCTGTCTTGGTGTTGTAAATGATAATTTTAACTTTGAACAATAAGGTTTATGCAGGGGTTTGGAACCTGAGCTTATATGCATTCTCCTCCTGCCACTTGGGCAACACACATTTCCCACCTCAGTTGTCTGCCATTTTTTCCACCTTCATCCCTGTGCCATGGGCAAGGAAGGGAGGATGAGCAGAGGCAGGCACAAATGCTCCAGGACATCTTGGGTCCAGACAAGGCAGGGGCTGTTAACTGCCTCTAGTTGGCAGCACCATGACATATTCAGCAAGCAATTCAGCCCATGTGGGCCTCTCATCTAGTTCCAATACAGGTACCAAGTAAGTCTCATCATGGAGGTTGCAAATGGTGCAGGCGCTTTGATGTAGCGTTTGACCAAATGCCAAATCCCAAGTGCTACATCGCAATGGCTGCACCATTTGCAACCTCCATGAACGTCATCGTAACTTGGGAGGAGGCCCTGTAGGAAGGGAAGATGATACCTGGCTCGGCTTTCCTGTTGCTGGTGAAAGCACCATGCATTACTTATTCCAAATGGCATAGGTGCAGCGGCTGGTGGGAAGAGAACCCAGCAGCTGGTGGGCCAAGTCAATGTGTATGCTGCAAGTCATCTGGTAGACCACTGAGGTACCTATGTAGGCTGGCTCTTGCATTGCTGTGCTGGGGAATACGACATCAAATAGTAAATATAAAATACTATGATAGGTCAGGAGACAGGGACCACAGAAGAAAGGAAAATGTTTTGTGTTTCAGTACCTTTAAAGGCACATTTTCATTTTATGCTGGGCCCCGCAAATTATTTAGGCGGCCCAAAGAGGAATCTAGTTGCACTTACTGTGGTCCAGGAAGGGGCCTAGAGTGGAAGGAACAGGATGATTTCTTCTCATGCTGCACTAGGTCACCTGAATTCTACCAGCTCCTAAATTACTCGATTCCCTAAAATAGTATTATGCACATTGCATTATATTTACAAGTTCTTAGTCAGTTTCACCTTCCTCCATTAAACTGTATGCTCAAGTGTAGATTATCTTTTTAATTAAGACGTAATCTCAGCTTTCAAAGAGAACAAAATAATGGATCTTCAAAAATTGTGTATTAAATAGCAGAGGACTTAAGATAGTGAAGTATAGAAAAATAAAAAGTAAAAATCATGGAGGGTAATGTGTGTGTGTGTGTGTGTGTGTGTGTTGCTTTAACAGAGGTCATAGCCTCTGACACTAAGAAATGTGTGTAATCTAACAGCAGTAGCCTAGTGGAAGCTTCCCTCTCCCTTATGGTAGAAGCTAAAGGCTATTTTTGTACTGAGGGTTGTTGTTGCCTAATCAGAAAAAAGTCAGGATAACTAATATGTTAATGATGAAGTGCGTCAGTTCTTTCTTGCATGCAGCTTAGTAGAAGGTCCACATATCTTGAAAACAAAACCAATATTTGAGGAGCTTATGTGAGGGAAAACTCTGCTGCCTTCATTCCCTACCCAAGACATAAAAGACACAGGTGAGAAAGTGAAGAGGGTTGGGCTCTTTTGAGATACAAATTTCATTATTTTTCAGTTTGGGGTATCAATTATTTTCTTTCCTATTATCTAAAATTGTAAACAATTAAAATATTATATCAGTAACAAGTATAAAATATTCTGGCAATTCAATACCTTTACTTAACACAGTCTCTGGAGTCTATTACTCATTACTTTGTAGTATGATTGGGTTCCTGCTGAATCACCCCAAAAGGGTGACAGAGCAATTTCCTGTAAGCAAAGGCCAAAAAGATAAGAAAAGGGCAAAAGGACATGTGCCAGGGGCAAGGAATTGGGGAGGAGCATGAGCATGTAGGGCACTCCAGGGCAGGCCCGGTTTTAAAAATAAATTTTAAAATTTGTATAAAAATTTAACGTAGTTGGATTGGAGGAACAGAAAAACACACAAGAAGGACCTGAGAAAAGGCCTTTGCAGGCAAAATTTATTTAATTTGTAAGCCAAAGAGAGTGAGATAAAAACCTCTCAACAATACAAAGAACTTAAGGTACTGTGTATGTTAGAATATTAAGAAGTGCAAAGGATTTGGAAAGCATTGCTGCAGAGCCTAAGAAGCATTTCCAGGTTTAGGTTACTTGTGTCTCAGGATCTGTGTTAAAACTACTGAGTTTCTAAGCCACAGTAGACAAAACATAGGAAAGATAACACCTGCCATGGATCCCTATGGCTCTGTGACTTTAGGCAATTTCAACCTCTCAGACCCTTAATTTCCTTATTCACATAAAGGGTTGAATAATAATAGTCAATAGATTGATAACAATAATACTTGCCTCATAAAATTGTTATAAGGATCAGAAATAGTTAATGCATGTAAAAGACTTAGCTCGGCCTGGCATGTAATGAACATTCATCACATGTTATCTGTTGTGAATGGCAAGAATTAATGAGAAAAATCTCAAAATTGCCTTTGTGATTCTGGAACTGAAACAGAGGGCAGGTTTTGACTTAGTTCTATAGTGATTAAAAGCTAAATGCTTCTACCTTTGTTTACTATCAACAGCTATATCTCTTTCCCATTTTTTTATCTGTAAAAATTCAGTAAGAATGTGCAAGTTCCTTTTTCACTGAGTCTTTTTTTTGTGTGTGTGTATGTGTGTGCTTAGGGAAACAATATATTTACAAGCATTTCTATCTTTCTCCTCAATTGCATACTTAAACATTTATCTTTGAAAGAAACAAGCAGTACACACACACACACACACACACACACACACACACACACACTAATGGCAGTACTCTCGGACAAATCATAGTTTTTCGTTTGTTTTTGTTTCTTCATGGGAAGAAGGGGGTTTAGTTTACAGATGTTTGAACCAGCTGAAGCTTCCCCAGGTCTCAACCCCTGTAAGAGTTCTGTCTTCTGCCTCTTTACCTTAGAGTCTTTTCTAACAATGCACTTTGACATACTAACTTTATTTTTTAAATCCATGCCTAATTGGTATGATTGTAAAAGCAACAGTGATTAGTGATTTCTTTGAAGGAGTAGATTAGAATAAAAAATTATTCATAAAGAGAATGAAAACAATTCTGTTTAATCACTGCTGTTGCTATTTAGGGGTGGTGAAATCAAATATAATTTTGTTCTTAGAGAAAGAATGGAGTCTCTTCAGAAGTGCCATGAGCTTTATAGGAATTTTAAGAAAGCTTGACCCAATTACTTCTAGATCTAAAATATTTGTTCTTTTCTATGTAACATTAAAGTGAAAGCGATGAAATATAGTAAAGGCTGACATAAAAACTGATTATGTAACTGTAAGTGACAAGGAGCTGTGGTTCATGGAAAATAAAAACAAAACAGCTTTCCCGATGCTCTGATGATATTGACTAACTAGCAAAGAGGGGTCTCATGATATATTTATGATACTTTCCAAATAACTCATGCATTTTAAAAAATCGATTCATTTTTCAGGGTGATAAAAGTGGCTGTGGTTATCTTTTACTTAAGGTTTGTGTGTTTATTCCTGATGTCTTTGTAAACACAGAGCTGAGGGTGGTGATCCATCTTCATGAAATTCACTAGGCACAGGCTTCATTGTGCTTAAACAGAGTGCCAAAGCTGACATCACCTTCCTTGTTCTCACAGGGCTCCAGCTGGGTGAACTATGGAGCACTTGCCCTGAGTTCATGTTCAGCATCAGGGTCAAAGCAAAGGGAACTCTGACAATGATTCCATTGTGAACTTGTTCTGGAAATGCCATGATGATTCTCTATCATGTTCCTCATACATTGCACCAGCACCACTCCTTCCCTTCCCAGTGAAATCCTGATCAAGCTTTATCATGCAGCCCAGAAGGGTGGGGGAAAGAGAAAGAATTCAGAGAAAATGTTAAGTTGAAACAGTTGCTGTACTAACCTGTTACATCTAAAAATGATGAGTCTTATTTTTCCTGCTTCTATAATTTCTGCCCTCTACTCTAAAACAGAAATAAATGTTAATGTCATTTTACATGTAAGGAAATCAGGACACATGGTGTTCCAAGCATTGACTCTAGAAGTGGAAATCGGGGTTCTGTAATCCATTCAGGATCCTATTCCTATATATTATTTTAGAACCCCTTAATACATTCTAAATCTGTCTCATTATTGGTTGAGTAGAAATAATCTGCATACAGTATCAAGACATAGCAAAATGTACAATTGGTAAGCTTCCTAGCTTTAAGAGTTAAACTGTTGGGAAAAAATGAGAAAAATGTTTCAATGGACAAAATAATTATTGAATGTTCTGTTAGTATCTTTTCTTTGTCTTTGAACTATTTCACAACTCTATATGTTACAGAAAACTAATAATAGGGGACGGGTACAGTGGTTCATGCCTGTAACCCCAGCACTTTGGGAGGCAGAAACGGGCAGATCACCTGAGATCAAGAGTTCGAGACCAGCCTGGCCAATATGGTGAAACCCCGTCTCTACTAAAAGTGCAAAAAAATTAACTGGGCGTGGTGGCATGCACCTGTAATCACAGCTACTTAGGAGGCTGAGGCAGAAGAATCACTTGAACTTGCGAGGCAGAGATTGCAGTGAGCCGAGATTGTGTCGCTGCACTCCAACCTGAGTGACAGAGAGAGACTCTGCCTGAAATAAAACAAAACAAAACGAATAATAGGTATCCATAGAAATGCAAATGAATTGTGTGTGGTAGAACTTAGTTATTGTCAGGTGGATATTGACAGTATCACATATCTGTGTATCCACTTCCAAATTTCTGAGGATGTCTGTTGTATATGCGTGCGCTAAGGATTCTCTTTGACATGATTATAACATCTTGTTGATACTTTAATTAATGAATGAATTAAATAAAATCTTTGACAACGTTTGCTTTCTATTTGTATGACAGCAATAATTTTACAATAAAAAATCCTTCATCAAGAGCTTTAAGCAGTTTATAGACTCTTTGTTCTTTCTTTGAATTATAAACCTATAGGTAAAAAACTCTCCACAAAATTAGAAATGTTCTGACTTGCTTAATAAACTCTTATTAAATGTTTCTGTCTTTGGTGTTCAAAAAAAAGGTTGTAAAAGCAATGAGATAATATGAGAATGTGCTTTGGGAAGTGCAAATCTGGAGTCACTGGTCCATGAGGGATCTAGGATAAGAAGGAAGCTATGAAGGATGGTTGGCTAACGGTGCTGGCAAGGCATTCAGATCAACATGCCTTTCAAAAGAATGGAAGTCTCTTAAACTCAGTTAATTGTTAAATTGGTTCAACTATATTATGGCAAGAATGCTTCTCTCTCCTTCCCTAATATAATGCTGCCCTAAATGACTCCCTACCTCCCTGTTTTGTCTCATGCTTGACACTGAAAACAAAGATAAATACGTGAGGAAACTTAAACTCAATAGTGTCATTTCTTGGAAAGCTACAGTTTACAGATTCTTCGCATTTATTACCAGAGCTGTTCCTTACAACAACTTTATCTGGACGGTATTATTAGCTGCATTCTGTAGATGGGAAAAGCAGTGCTGAAAGAAACTAACTTGCCCTAGAGTATCCATTCAGTAAGTGGTGAAGCTGGAATGTCAACTCTTTTTTTCTTTTTCTTTTTATTTCTTTCTTTTTTTTTAAAAAAATCTTAATTCTGAAGTCATTGTGCAATATGGAATCTGCATAGCTGCACTCTGAGTTCTACTATCTGGTTCAGAATCCTGGCTCTACACTTCAGCCCTCCCTTTTCTCCAGGAAAAAAAAAATCACATAGCTTTTGGTGGGAAAGATTGGAATTGAAAGGTCTGAAATACAAGGGGACAACCATAAAAATGTGTGTGCACAGAGGGAAGAGAGGAGAGAATTTCAATAAGAATGGAATGATCACCTGTGTCAAATAGTATAAGAGTATGAACTAATATAGATGAAAAGAGTAGGCCAGCTTTGCCAGAAAACTTTAGCAGAGTACAGACAAAAATGAGATAATAGTCTGTTAAAGGTAGGGAGATGTGGAAGCAGGAGAAAGAAGAAAGAAACTGAAAACACAGGAGAGGGATGAGACTCTGGTAAATATTTCCTAACAGACCTTAGAGAAGTAGAAAAGACCATCTGAAGGACAGATGCATGAGACTTGGAAATCAGATGGTAAAATCCTGGCGGCAGGTTTTAATGTCTCTGTGAAATAAGGAAGAAGGGTGCAGCTAGGGAACAGTGAAGGGGCAGCAAGGAAGGTGAAAGACAACTGAACAGTTTGCATGTGGATGGTTTTGACTTGCATTGTGAGGGATGGCAGAAACTGCATACTCTGAGCATATACATGGTTGGCTAGATAGTCTGCAGGCCAACTGTGAGTGGAAATTTGGAGCAAGACCTATCGGAAGGGTGATGTGGTTTCCCCACCAGAATTCAAGGACCTAAGATAATGGAGTGGTTTAGGATTAGGACTGGGGCCAAGTGTGGTAGGTCACACCGGTAATCCCAGCACTTTGAGATCCCAGAGGATCTGTAGAGTCCAGGAGTTCGAGACCAGCCTCAGCAACATAGTGAGAACTTGTCTCTACAAAAAATAGATGAACTTTTAAAAATAAAAAAAACATTAAGCGTGGCTAGGTAAAGTAGACAGGTTTAGGAAAGGACAAAGGATATGAAGGAAACAGCAATGTTAACAGAGCTGGCTAAAGTGATAAAGGAAAAAGGGGGCTGCCTATCTGAATATAAAAGCAGTTGAGCATGGTTGAGGGTGTGAGCTGGTGAAACAAGCAGAGTGCAAAGTAATGAGTACAAAAAACAGGGGTGGTGATGAAACATCCTCGTTCAGATTTCATGTAAAGGCAAGGTGAGCACACATAGGACATTGTTAATGAAACTAGAAAACTCCCTCTGTGTCTCAACCCTGGAAATATTAAAATGGATACATTATTAAATACTATTTTAAGAAACCATTATAAACAGATTTCTCTTCCAGCTAAATCTTTAATAGCATTAGAATATGGTGTACTTATAAATCAGTAGTGGTCTGTAAATGTATCTTATTATTTCTTTTTCCTTTGGGGGTAGGTAATATCATTTTTGTCTGTCCATGCTTTGCTTAGAAGCCATCCAAGTCATCTACCCAAACCCAAGAAACATGATAGCAGAAAGCACATTTAAATAATTCTTATAAATGATATCTTTACAGAGTCTTCTTGAAAATATAAAAAGGAAATGAGAAACCACCACACAAATCTCAATGGCCTCCACCTCCCGAGTTCAAGCAATTCTCCTGCCTCAGCCACCTGAGTAGCTGATATTATAGGCATGCTTCACCTCTCCCAGCTAATTTTTGTATTTTTAATAGAGACAGGGTTTCATCATGTTGGCCAGGCTGGTCTCAAGTGCCTGATCTCAAGTGATCCACCCACCTTGGCCTCCCAAACCGCTGGGATTACAGGCATGAGCCATTGTGCCCAGCCCCTAAACTAGTCACTTTCTATTCATGTACAGGAAAACAACCCATTTCTAGTCAGATTTCTGATTCTCATGTTGATACATGACACAAAGCAAAAGGGGGAGGAGCAATTTTGATAACTAAACTAATTTATCACCAGTTTCTACATTTTTGTGTGTTTGATATATTTTAGCCTTGTGTTACTTGTGTTCGTGTTCGTTTAAAAACTCATGAAAGTCTTGAGAAATCTGAAAGGAATCTGTCACTACTTAACAACAGGAGAAGGGCTTTCTTTTTTCTTGTTTTCCTCTCATCTCTTTAAGAACTCAATTGATTCTCTATGTTAGTAGGGATATAGACATTATAAATACAAATCTAGAGAAAATCCTAGACTTAGTATTTGCTGAAATTGCCCAAGAAAATGAGACATCAATTCTATTAGTCTTGGATCTGCTTAAACTTTCTCATCCTTAAGGAATATTAAGTTAAAGTATCAATTTGGAAAACTTGCAAAATAATTTGGGGCAGGGTGGCGGGGCTGGAGAAGTCAATGGAAGTGTTAATGATGGACTCCCTGAGATGGAGTTGGCAGTGGCACTCTGCAAATCAATCCAGAGTCAGAAGGCTAATGTACGCACACAAGTCTATTAAGCTCTTCTCTGTAACAGGCTAAGCATTTTCCTTTCCATTTTTCTATCTGGAAATAGTATTAGTCGGCTAATGCACCTTGCTACAAGAGGCAAGAAAGACTTCGGGGACTTGGAATATAATATGCCTTTGATCACTGTACAGATTAATTTTCTTAGCACTTTGCCTAATGTAAACTGGCCTAATGCAATAAGGTTAACTTTTGATAAATATTATTTTCAAACATTAATTTTCATTTCAATATTTCAGTATATAGCAATACAATCTTAGTCATCAATTTCCCCACTCAAACCCAAAGGGAAACGAATGGCAATGGAACAAATGCAGGGAATCATATCAGAAACAAAAGAAGCTACATGGAATTTAAGGATCTTCTATATACTTAGTAATATTTAATTGTTTTAGGAATTTCAAATTCTATTTTAAGTCAGTAAAATTTTAACATAAAATTTAAATGAAAACTTTTCAACAAATAAAAGTTAAATGAAAAATTTTAAGATGAGTCATTCTTTTTCTGACTATATTATTTTCTGTTCCAATTAGAATATAGCATGTACACAAGGTAACCATCTGGGATGAGCCCTGAGCGAAGTCAGAACTACATCAGGAAAAGACGGTTTTCGCATTTTCTGCCTTTTTTCATTATCATGCTTTCTGGTACTTCTATTTTATGCAAGTGTTACATAAACAAATATCTTCATTCTTGAATTAATTTTGGGGAAAATTTTAACTTTTTTTCTGGCTTTATTGAGGTAAGTTAATAAAAACAGTATAAATTCAAGGTATACAATGTGATGGTTTGATACACATATACATTGTGAAATGTATCTAATTAATTAAAATCAGTTAATTAGTTAATTATTGGATTAATTAACGCATTCATCACTTCACATAGTTACCACTTTGTATGCGTGGCAGGGAGGAAATGAAGACACAAGTTCTATTCTCAGCAAATTTCAAGTAAACAATACAGTATTAATAACTATATTCACCATACTGTTTGTTAGCTCCCCATGACTTACTCATCTTATAATTGAAAGTTCTGAATTAACATGTTTGAACATTAACTTGTAAATCTTTTTTTTTTTTTTTTAAGAAAACCTAAAGTGTTCTAGAATGCTATATTTTAAGGAAGGATTCTTAAAGTTTATTTTTTTAGCTTATTTTTTGTGTGGCTGCTGCCCTGTAGCCAGCCCCCTAGCAACTGTCTGCTCTTGGGTCTGATGCAAGATGTCAGGTCACTTGCTGGGAAGAGAGTTTGGAAGGCGAAGTCTGGAAATGAATTTAGAGCCATAGGATGCAAGTTCACATTTTCTTTCATACCAGCTGTATTTCTCAGGGTTTCCAGGTACAGATCTTTAGGGGAAAAGTATCCAGGCACTCCCAAGAAAGCTCTCAGTTTCTTCAACTTCCTCATTTCAGCTTCCCTGCACTCTGGAATTAAACTGCTTTGTGCAGCCAGGCTGTGAGAACTGATGCATAAAACATGAGACAGGGCTTTATTAGGAGGAGTAAAGAATTCTCTCACATTTAAAATGTTCCCAAACAGATCCTCAACAGTTGTTTAGAATGCCCGAAATTTGTTGTTAATATAGATGTACCACTGAAGAGCTACAGGTAATGTCAACAGAAGAATATAATTTTGCCTGTCTTCATTTTGTCACTATTATCTTCAATGTTTCAAAATCCTTTGCTCCCTTCCAGAAAAGATTCTGAGATTTGGTAACATAATGATACTAAGTTACTTTCTACTTAAAAACATATTAAAGGTAGAACTAAAAGGTATTTTACAAGCCAAGACAGAATCCCGGCTCTGGCGTTCTCTGTTACTCTTATAACCATTGATAACATCACTCAACCTGAAGCTGCTGCTTGGAGCTGCATTCTGCAGTGCTTACTTTTAAATGTTGATGTTATCAGCTGTACCAGGGAAAACCAAAACAACAAATGTCAGATCTTGGTAGACCAAAGAAAAAGTATGCCTACACTATTTTGTGAAAATTCAGATACCTCTAATTGCTGTAAATCCAGATTCATGTGCCAGCAAACATTTCTTGCTAAAATTGTTTAAAATTCACTTCCATCACCTTCTTCATAAAAGCAGAGACCAACTTAACTGTCATTGTTTGTGCTGCCCTTTGAAAACATTTCTGTGATGAAAGATGACAAAAGCAATGCAACAGCCTACTTCTCTGGGAAAAGCTAGCCCCAGTGCCTAAGGGAAAACATTCACTAACTCTTTTCATATGAAAATCAGTCTTTGTTCAGAGAAGGAGGGGAACAAGCAGAGACTTTTACTGGTAAATCAAGCCTCCAGCAACTCAAGAAACAAACACACAGAAGATGTTCAACTCCTCATTAGGACCAAATTAGGACAACACTACAAGAAAATAAATCGTTTTATCTGGTTGTGGTGCTTTGGGGAAAGTTAACTGACTACTCAAATAACAACTTTGATAGTACATCAACTGTGACTGTATAAGTAGGTTTTAATTAGCAGAAACCTTTTGTAAATTGGACAAAAATTTTTTTATTATGACTAGGAAAAGTGCTATTTTCTATTTTTTTCTCTTTTAAATAATAGAAAAATATTAGAACTTTAATCCCTCAGTCCTAAATTACAGCTGTTGGGAATGAGGGTTATAATAGTTATCCCATATTATTTTAAATTTTGTATTAAAGTTGATAGAGATGAAAGAAGAAAAATATTTGCGCTTATGCTGAAATTGCAAAGGAACATGTGTGAATGACCTCTTGGATACTTGTTGCTTGGAAGTGCAAGCAATAGTTTTCTTTATTTTTATTTTATTTTGGTTTTTTGAGGCATGGCTTTGCTCTGTCATCCAGGCTGGAGTGTAGTGGTATGATCAGGGCTCACTGCAGCCTCAACTTCCCTGGTTCAAGTAATCCTCCCACCTCATGCCCAGCTAATTAAATTTTGTCTTGCCATGTTGCCCAGGCTGTTCTCAAACTCCTGGGCTCAAGCGATCGTCCTGCCTCTGTCTGGATTACAGGCATGAGCCGGTAATACCTATACTGCTAACTATAATTGAATACCTATACTGCTAACTATAATTGAACTTAATCTAGAGAAGCATTTTGCATGTTTAATTTTTAAGTGTGTTTAACACAAAAGGAAAAAGGAACCCGAAATAAGAAATAATTTAGTGGTAAAATTATTGATGCTCTTCTTCAATGTAATCCATTCCAAATACAGTTTATTTTGCTACAGAGCATGTTCTGTAATGTAAGTTGAAATGAGATTGTTAAAGAGGGAATGATATGAATATAACTTGGGTGATGAGAAGGCTCTTAAGGGATTTTCCCCCTGCATTTTGCACTGCCAGCATTTGCACTGTGGTAGAGTGCAAAATATGCTAACAAAGCTGCATACAGCAAGCCACAGAAGAATACAGTACAATATATGATGTCCATTCATCCTATCTCCCAGGAGGTTGATCATGTGCAAAAAAAACAATGACAAGATAGTGATTCAAAATCACCAGCGGTATCTTTGCTATGGTATGTGTGAAACTTGCATCTGCTTATTCACCTACAACTTCTGATGGTGTTGTGCTTTTTTCTGTAATTCAGTAGTCTTTCTTTTGCCTCATTCTGACAGCCTACTTTCATTTGCATTTAGAATAAAGTCCTCCTAGTTACTGTAGTATTGCTTTCTTTATTATGATTTTAACATTTTTTAAAAACTGTGATAAGTTGTTCTTGAGTAGGATTTGTTATCATTTTTAATGCTGTGGTCATCAAGTGGCATAAGTTTTGAGTGGTCTATGCTAATTCTATTTTTTCCCCATTAACTCTGTTACTTGAAGTGTGTAAAATGTAGCCTACTGCAAGTTTTTCAGAAATGCATGTATATGTTATATCAGATGCTTGTACTGTGTTAAGATTTTCTCCTTAGTTCAGCTAAAGATGGGGTCCTTGCCACACGGGCTGTGAAATATCAGGCTTGTAGACACTTTGAAGGGTGAGAAAAATGGAATTTATTGGGCAAAAAGGGGAAACAGGGACCCTCAGCAGAGCAAGAGTCTTGCCAGTACATGCTTCCCGTCTCACAGATTGAATTCCAGGTTTCACCCAGGAAGAGGAGGGGCTGGGCATCTCCCCACTGAAAACAGCCTGCACTTCCTGAGGCTCCACCCCAGTGTGCATTCTGCACAGGCCAGTTGGGGGTTCTCTGGTGACTCCGTTGTATTTGGCTATCTCATCACTTCTAAAATATTTCATATTCATAAAATAAAAATGTTTTAATAATGTTATATAATTGTAAAGGCATTTACAATCTTCAAACTTCTGCATGAAAAATCTCCCACAAGTCAAAAATGGATTTATTGTCCTGATGTAAAATAACCAACAATCTTACTTTCTAATTTTGGAGGTATATGTGTAAAAAAAAATAAATCATCTCATAAACAAAATTAAAAAAAAAAAACAACTAAGAAGTTGCTTTTAGTTGTGAGGCAGTACAGTGTGGCATAAGAATGCAGGCTGTGAATCCACATTGCCTGGTTCAAATACTAGCTCTGCCAAAAACTAGCAATATAAATGGAGCAGCTCATTTAACCTCTTCATGCCCCAATTTTCTCATTTACAAAATTTGTGTTAGCATTAAATGTGTTAATACCTATAAAATACTTGATATTTCTATGTATGAAGTATTATTACTGCTTTGAAATACAATTAACTGATTCCATTATTATGCAGTACATACCTTCTACTGATATATGAGTTTCTTGAAGTAAGACCTATGTCTTATTGCTGTTATATCTTTAATGCATGAAACATAAGAAATGTTCAATCAGTGCTGGTCGAATTGAATTAAATTTTTTTATTACTGTTTTTTGTTTCCTTATGACTAATAATTTGGAGACTCTTCCAAAGATAATCACTTTTCTTCCTGTGCAACCTATACATATTTTTTAAACTTTTTAAAATTTTTAATTGGTTTTATAATTTTTATCTCTAAAATTTAAAAAGATATCAACAGATGACATCAACAAATAGGCATCAGATGGAAAGATAAGAGAGAACAAAAGCTGAAAAATGTAAAACTAAACAATAGTTGAATTTTGGGATATAGAAGTTTCAGTTCCAAAGAAACGACGGACTAATCTTTTATAAATAGCTAAAATGAATAACAATTCAAATGAATACCACTTAAGATGTACTACTCAACAAATGTTTTTTGAACCAAACACTCTGTTGGATGCTGAGAAATCAGAAAAAAAAAAGTGCCTTTCCTGAAAGTTTTCTGATAATATTAAAGAGATGAAACATATATATGGTCTAAAACCCTTGACTAACATAGGGCCATAAAGTTTTGAATGTGAAGTTGTGTCATAGGTGATTTACCAGATTGGGTTCTAATCTTTAAGCAACCTCTCCAAGTCTGTCAGCTTTAAAAAAAATGTTGTTAATGTTCCTTCAAACTGTGAAATTCTGGAGCTTAATATCTATAAATAGAGCTTTCATTTTTATGCCTCAACATTCAACGGCTTTCTCAATTGACAGACATTTGTCTCATATTCCTTGTTACCTTTTCCTATTCAGTGATAACCTTTTCTTACTTATCAAAGAATAAAAGACATACGGATTTGGCAAGAAGTAGGTTATCAGTAACATTCAAGCAAATAATAGTGGAAATTTTTAATGGTAGTAGATATAATTATAAAGCCTCACAAAGAAAATTGATAATATATTCCAAATGAGACATCTTATTTGAATGCTCTATAGATCATTAAATACATTTATTACCGTTGGTCAAGGAACACAACCATATTCTACTTCATATTAAGGTGAAAATTATGAATTAATTTTTTAGTATTCATAATGTTTAAATAGATTAAGATCACTTTCCTTCAACTCCAGTGTCTCTAACTACCTTTCTAAATTACTGTTTTCATTGTTATCCATTATAGAAAATGGTGTCTTTTACTTGGTCAGACATCACCTCCTCTTGCTGGCTAGTCTATACATTTTCCAGTTTGACTGTTTAGCTATAGCCTGAGTAAAAACTGGATATGTCCTTGCTTTTTTGATGGCACATTTCTTGTTGAATAGCTTTTCTGACATCAGTCCTCTTGGTTCAGTCTTACTGTACTCTGATCTTGCTGTCTACAAGTAGTGGTAAAGGGGATGTTTTGCTTTATATACACTTTAACATGGAAAATAGATGACAGTTTTTCACTATGCATAATATTGAGTGGCTATGTCTGCATTCTTTCTTTTGTGTCTCATATGGTTTGGCTCTGTGTCCCCACCCAAATCTCATGTTGAATTGGATTGGAGGAGGGACCTGGTGGGAAGTAGTTGGATCATGGGGGCAAATTTCTCCCTTGCTGTTCTCATGATAGTGAAGGAGTTCTCATGAGACCTGGTTGTTTAAAAGTGTGCAGCACTTCACCCTTTGCTCTCTCTCATGCTGGCTGTGTGAAGATGTGCTTGCTTCCCCTTTGCCTTCCGCCATGATTGTAAGCTTCCTGAGGCCTTCCCAGCTATGCTTCCTGTACAGCCTGTGGAACTGTGAGCCAATTAAACCTCTTTTCTTTATAAATTACCCAGTCTCAGGTAATTATTTATAGCAGTGTGAGAACAGACTAATACAATGTTATTTAATAATTTGACTTTCACTTCATCCAAATTTCCAGAGAGAATTTTCTCCTAAATCACTTTCATATTTATTATTTTATAGAGTTTCATACATATATAGTATATATATATATATGAAATATATATATTTTATAGGGTTTATATTTATGAAATATATATTTTGTAGGGTTTTATACATACATATATGTACACACATGTATGTAGGGTTTCATATATGTATATGTATGTATGAAACCCTACAAAATAATACAAGCAAACATAAGAGTAAATCTTCATGATCTTGGGTTAGGCAATAATATCTTAGATACAGCACCAAAAGCATAAGCAATAAAAAAAATTGACACACTGTGCCTAGCAAAATTCAAAACTATTGTGCTTCAATAAACATGGTCAAGAAAATGAAATACAATCAATTGACTGGGTGAAAAGTATTGAAAATTATCTCTCTCTTAAGAAATTTGTATTCAGAATTTATAAAGAATACCTATAAATAAATAATAAAATAAAAATGGACAAAGGATTTGAATAGACAATTTTCAAAGTGTGTACACATTAGCACATGAAAATTTGTTCAGCACCGTTAATTGTTAGCAAAATGCAAATCAAAACCACAATGAGTTGCTACTTCACACCCACTAGGGTAGCTATAATCAAAAAGCCAGAAAATAGCAATTGTTGGCAAAGATGTGGAGAGACTGGGACTCTCACACATTGCTGGTGGGAATGTAAAATGGTGTGGCCACTTTGGAAAACCATCTTGCAGTTTCTTAAAAAACAGATTAAGCATAGACTTGCTATATGACCCAGCAATTCCACTACTTGTTATCTACCTAAGAGAAATGAAAACATATGTACACTCAAAGACAAATGTACATAGCAATATTTTTCATAATAACCAAAATGTGGAATGGTTATTCAAATGTCAATCATTTGATATAATTTTTTTCATGTCTTATATCAAGTTCATGGACATTTGAATAACCATTTGACATTTGAAAATATGGAAAAACATGCCTTTAACCATATAATGGAATATTATGCAGCAACAAAAAAGAACAAAGTACCTATACATACTATACCATGAAGCAACCTCAAGAACATTATGCTAAGATGAGGAAGCCCCAAACAAAAGAGCATATCTTATGATTTTATTTATATGAAATGTCCAGAACAAGCCAATCTATAGAACAAAAAGTCAATTAGTGGTTGCCTAAGGTCAAAAGTTTGGTATGGGAAGGGTGGGTGGTAGTGAAGGGGAAGGGGTAGGAATAGAGAATAACTACAAATAAGCAAAATATTTCTTCTCAGCGTGATGGAAAAGTTCCAAAATTAAACTGGGGTGATAGTTGTGCAACTCTGTAAATACACTAAAAAAAAAAAAAAATCACTGAATAGCAAACTTAAAACAGGTGAATTTTATCATATTTAAATATCTCAATAAATCTCTTTAGAAGTAATAAGGTATATCCAAGACTTAGAAATTCAACTGCTATTTATATACTGTTGAAGTAAAATAAAATACAGAGATGAATGTCTGAAATTAAAATGTTTTATCTGGGAAGAAAGAACTGCAATTTGGGGCATGTATGCAGACTGGCTGGTCTTGAGTATGGTACAGAAATGTTATATATTGCTCTTCAAGAAAGGTCATGGGCAATAGTGATGTTTTGGGGAGCTAGTAGGCTCTGATTGGTAAGTGACTGAGCTGGGTAAAACGAGTTGTAAAGTTGCAGTGGGTTGTTCCAGTGGCCATTAGATAAAACTGGCTCCAGGTTACAGTTGGCAGGTTCAGCACCCAGGCTTAGAGAATTACATTTTTGGAGCAATGTTATGTGCCCTGAGTGTTTTTCTCTGCTGGCTTCTTGACTCTGCTTTAGTTGGGTATGATAAAAATTACCCAATATATATTATCAACTTTCACAATACCAAAGATGCTCATAGCTTTAACACAGATGTATTTTGAGGGAAAAAGACTCAACAGTGTTGGAAATTTGCAATTATTCTATCGATTCTTTCTCTTTATAGTACACTAGTTCTTTATAAAGTTTTCTCTTTTTAAAAATCATTTAATCCTGGTATTCTTTTGCTTACTTTAGAAGGCTGTGAAGAAAAAGGTAGATACCTCTGATTCTAACCAGGTAGGAATATATAGGCTGTGTTCTTTCAATGGACAGAGCAGTCAGGTGAAATAGAAGTAATTTCTCTACAAACTTTTGTTATAATGATGTGTTAAGGGGCCTGGTACAATGAGAGCCTCATGGGTGTTATTCAGAGTGGTTTATTTCTTTTCCTTCAGCACAATGGCACTGTGAGGGTGATGGTGTTGGCCACAACTTTACAGCTAAAGATGACAATGGTCAGAATAGAGAAGGTGATGAGATGATAAATGGTGTCCTTGAGGAGGACTATTATATGTGAGCTAATGTGCTAAGCACATTTACCCAATACTCTTGGCATAGTGTTGTGCCTATTTACACATGGAGACACTAGAGCTTAGAGATTGGAATATTCACTCAGTCACCAAGCTAGACAGTAACAGAGACAAGACTCAGACTCCAAAGCAGCTCCTATTATTCTCACTACAACACTCTGTCTTTTCCAAATACCAACCACGCAGTCTGATACATTGAAAAAGCCAATTCTTTACTGCTTGAGATAAATTGCAAGCCACCAATTCCTCCTTCCTTCCTGGAAGGTTTAATTTGACAGCTGGGTACAGCTTGTGTCTCTTTTTTCTTAATTTTGAAATCTGCTCTTCCCTTTACCTTATATCTATATAGTTCATTTTAATGTGATTCTCTGCAGCCCACGTTTTCCTGTTTAAGTTTTCCCTCTGACAAGTGATCATTTATAAATGCATTAACAGGCATTAGTTGTGACAACTACATTGAAATAATTTTTATGGTAAAATTACTTCTAAATTAGCTTTTGGTCGAGCATAGATTTGCAGCTTAGTATTGTATAATTTGTACATGAAATTGGGTTATTCTGTCTGTGATTACAAAAAAGTCAGGGACATGGGAGACATAAGAAGAAATTAAACTGATTAGTTTAAAGAGGATAAATTAGTATGGCAAGAATATTTTTTTCCTGTTCATAAAATTCTACTTTAATCATGTTATTCTTCAAATCAGAACTCTCAATGATTCCCCAGTCCTTTTAAAATGCAAACTATTTATATTGTCTTCAAGTTTATCAGGTACTTCTCCAGTCACATCTCTCATAGCTTCTCTTAAAAACTTTCTGCTCAATCCGGTGCCCGTTGAGCACATTTCCACCTCTTTCATTTTATGTATTATTTACTTTTACTGTAATGCTCCACATTCCTCTCTGACTATATGCATCCTACTCCTACAAATGTCACCTCCTTCATGAGGAGCCTTCCTTGCCTTCTCTCTCCTCTGAACTCCTATGTCCTTAGTGTAGCTGTCATTTACATGATCTTAGAGATAATTTGTAAATCCTGTTATATATTAGAAGAGGAGAATGAAGATAAATTAGGTTCTGCAACATGACCTCTTTCTGGCTGAGCTCATTAAGAACAAGGCTCAACATTCCTATGGCTACAACATCAAAAGGAAAAAAAGAAAAGAACAAGGCTGATTTTAATAGCTCCAGGAGGTGGTGGATGCCTACTACATGGAAAGCATTGTGCTAAGAGCTACTGGGATACAAAGTGATTAAGATAATCTATGAATTACATACTTTCAGAACAAGGCATTATATACTTTAAAACAAAAGAAGAGAAGGTATTGTCTGATATTTTCTGGCTCTGTGACTCTCAAAGACCTTTTACAGACTTCAGGAAACAGTTTATATTAACACTAAGGAAGGCTGTCAAAGATTTATTTCTCATCCAGCTTGGGAAGTTCACTTCTCTGAGAGTCCTTCCAAATGTGCATATTGGCTGATGTGATGATTAATTTTGTGTCAACTTGGCTAGGCCAGGGGACCCATATATTTGGTCAAAAATATCCTGATGTTTCTTGGAAGGTGTCTTTTGGATGAGATTATATAAATCAGTCGACTTTGAGTAAAGCAGATAACCGTCCATAATATGTAGGTAGGCCTCATTCAGTCAGTTGTAGGTCTTATTGAAAAACGAAACAAAACAAAACAAAAAAGACTGACCTCCCTAGAAGCGGGAATTCTACCAGTCTTGTTTTTTCTTTCTTTTCTTTCCTTCCTTCCTTCCTTTCTTCCTCTTCCTTTCTTCCTTTCTTTCTTTTCTTTTTGATATGAGGTCTTGCTATGTTGCCCAGGCTAGTCTCGAACTCCTGAGCTCAAGCAATTTGCCCGCTTTGGTCTCCTAAAGTGCTAAGATTACAGGTGCAAGCCACCACACCTGGCTCCTGCAGTCTATCTTTAGTCTCAAGCTGCAACATCAACTCATCTCTAGGTCTCCAGCCTGCTGGTCTACCCTGCAGAATATGGATTTAGCCTCCACAATTGCATTAGCCAATTCCTTAAATAATCTCTCTCTTCTCTCTCTCTTCTCCATCTTATTATTTTTCTGTGGAGAGATAATACAGCTAAGTCCCAGGTTAGCACTATTTGCCTATGATTTATGTATAAAATACAATTTATTTTTCAAATTATGGTTGAACTTTGTACACAAATCCTTGTCTGCATTTATTACTTTTCCTTAGTTTATACCTTGAAGTGGAATCCCTAAATAAAAAGATGTGAACATTTTTAAGATCCTTGATACTTATTTAGATTGTATAAAATACCACCTTATGGCTTTGTGGCATGTTCTCTGAATTTATAATTTTTGAATGTGAATAGCACAGAAGAAATAATTACAGAATATTTGCAATTTGCATAGTGTCATTTTTTTACTTCCCTTTCTTCTCTATGAGGTGATCCCTTTTCATTCTATGCCTTCATGAATAACAGCAGCAATACTAGTCTATGAATATCAATTTTTTTCCCATAGGCCTTAATCTTTTTTTGCTGGTGCTTGAGAAGATATCTCTGTCTAAAGACACTCATTTGAGAAATTAGTAGCTTCTAAAATACTCTTGGAGCAAAAAGACACTTTGTAGCTACATTTGTAGAACAGTATACCCTTACAAAAGAGTTTAATTCAGTTCTCCTAAACATTATACATTCATTTTTACTGAACATTGACCTGAATGCACCCAAACCTGTAATGCTGTTGTGCCATGTTTTTCTCTGAGTCTCCACTGATAGGACTTATATTCATATTCATGCATTTTTCTTTAATGTATTTACTCAGTAAATAGTCACCCAATTTTTAGTATATGCCAGACACTGGGATACAGCATAAACAAAACAGACTTTTGTCTGCTCTGTGGAGCTTACATTCTAGTGGGAAAAGCATATCTGTACCAAATGCACAAAAGTGTTACAAATTAAGAAAGTAAGGGGAAAAATGTAAAATGAAACGGTTGGAATTTCAAAGTAGGAGTGGGTTGCAGCTGAGTTTTCTTTTCTGCTAAGGTACCTGGGCCATGGGAACATCTTATTTGTGACCCTTGTAACATAAGGGCGTTGGAGGGGCAAGCTAGAAGACACAAAACTTTCAAGGGAAGTATTAGTATATTTGATAGAGTTATTTTAAATTTATAAAACTAAATTATGTGCATTATCAAAGCTTCATAAAATAATCAAGGAGAAAGAAAAATTGACGGTTCAACTTAACAATCAAGAGAGAACCACTATTAACACTTTAATATATTAAAATATGTAATTGAAATAAAATATGTACATATAAACATACATACTTTCAAAACCAGGCTCATAGTGTACATAGTACTCTGTAGCTTCTGTTTACTTAAAATTACGTTGTGGAACATTTTGCTGTTTCTAAGTGTTTTCTCAGTACCTGATATTGAATGACTGTAAGTGTTCATAATGCCCCTAACCCATGTACTATTGGTGGGCATTTACGCTTTTTCCATCTTATCTTATTATAGCATCTCTGATTACTTCCTTAAGATAAATTCATAGAAGCAAAATTTTTGGATCAAAGTGAATACATATTTTTATCATTCTTGATGCATATGTCTACATATTCTCACCAACAATGCGTACAAACACTAAAGAGGTTTTATTAAAGGGCAAAAATCAAAGTCTGGAAAGTAAATGAATAGATAAATGATGGCAGTGCACAATCTCACAAGTATCCACAGTGGTCATTGCTGTCTTTGAGAGGACTGTCTCTGTTCAGGTCCAACTATGTCTTTAGGTCCATGTTCAGATTGATTGTTTAATGGGCTGAGTAGTATTTTACAAGTAAGATTTAGGCCGTCTTCCAGCTCTGGCCAGCATTTTACTCAGTCAAATTCATTTCTTTGCACAAAACAACTGAAGTCAGACTTTTCCCTTAAAGGTTTCTGGGCATCTGTAGTGTGTTACTGGCACATAGAGCTCAGAAACCACTTTTTCTTCTGGAGTTCTGGAAACTTTTTAATCTCCCCCAAGAGATAGGGTGCTTACTTACTTAAAATCTCCAATGGCGGCCTGGCACCATGGCTTATACCTGTAATTCCAGCACTTTGGGAGGCCAAGGCGGGCGGATCACGAGGTCAGGAGTTCGAGACCAGCCTGACCAATGTAGTGAAACCCTGTCTCTACTACAAATACAAAAATTAACCGGGCATGGTGGTGCATGCCTGTAATCCCAGCTACTCAGGAGGCTGAGGCAGGAGAATCACTTGAACCTGGGAGGAGGAGGTTGCAGTGAGCTAAGATCACGCCACTGCACTCCAGCCTGGGTGATAGAGCGAGATTCTGTCTCCAAAAAAAAAAAAAAATCTCCAATGGCTTACTGTATTATTTAGAATAAAATAAAAAATCATCACCATGGGAAACATTATCCCCTGACCTCTCTAACTGCATTCTTGAGCCTTGCTCTATACCCTCTAGCCTCATAGACCTTCTTTCTGTCCCTTGAACTTAAGCTCTTTCTAATTCCAAAACTTTGCACTTCCAGTTCTATATTTCTCTTTTCTGATGTCTCCCCTTCTGGATGTTATTGATTCTGATGTAAATGATCTAAAACAGCCCCCTGCCCTCATTATCACTCTCTTTCATAGTACTCTGCTATATTTTTTTCTTAGTGCTTAGAATTATTGGAAATTATATAATTTATTTACTTGCTTTTTTCTTGTCTGTTGTCTGTGTCTTCTTGATGGAATATAAACTCCATGAAGACAAGGATCTCCTGTGGCTTTTTCAGTGGCTGTATCACCCTGTACTTTGAACAGTGCTGAATATAATAAATATGTGTTGAATGAATGAAGGAAAAAAGGAGGAAATGACAAGTATCAGATATACTAGCTCTGGGCTGGCAAGACTCTACTTTTCTCCTGATGTGCTCATATTAACACAGAAAATTTAGCTTTTAGCGATCTGTATGCATTCAGTCTTAGCCTGTTTCTAAGTAGAGCTGTATTCAAATATGCAGTTTAAAAAATCTTAATCTTATATGCTTGAGAAGTGCCTTCAGTTCCTCAAGCAAAGCTCAAGTTCTTACCTTCACCATCAGAGATTACTTAAATAATCCTATGCAAGTTTAGAGTTGTCCCATATCCCAATATTTGCCCTATAACATATTTGAGAAATTAAAGTCACACACCATTTTCTTGGTTATTCTTTAATCCTTTTTAAATTCTTGTGTAAAGTTTTACATTATGTTTTTTGGATCTCATTTGGTTTACTGTTTATCTACTTTACTCTCCAGTTCCTTAAATGAGATTAAAATACTAAACACACTGAAAGTCCTAAAAAAAAAGTTAGTTGGCACATGGCAGGCCCTCAAAACAGATTAGTTACCTCTCTTGGAGTGTATCTCTTTATTTTCTGAAAAGACGTAGAATGAAAGAAACCAAGAAGCATATATTAAAATAATATGTGAAGGAGGGAAAATACTGTTGCTTTTCCTTTTTTATCTCTCGTTTTTAAAAGCATTATTGTTTTCTGTATCTTCTTTTCCAAAACCTGATAAATTGGGAAACCCATTCCAAGAACAGCTAAAGAATATTTAAGAGAAATAAGATTTATACACTTATCTGGGCTTTGCCTGCTAATCAGCATGTTGCTAATGGGCAGACATGTGGAATACTGTTTTCTTATTGCAAAACTAGAGCTTTCAAACTGGTGGTCTCTAAGATGATGATGTTAAAGAAAAATTCACTGACTACAAAACTGGGTTATTTTACACACATACAAAAATTTCTTGTTTCTGGCTATTTCAAAAATAATAATTAGAAATTGGGCAGCACTAACCCCACAGTTCTAAATGGCAACATTTGGTGGCAGATATATACTGTCAGCTCTGTCCACATGGGGCATATTCTCTGCAGTGACCTATAATCACTTTTGTTAGGCTTTGCTCATTTATGCCACATTCTTGGCCCTGGAGACATCAGAGTGTGCTCTTCTTGAATGATGCACTATCCCAGGTACTTACCTTGAGAATCCACCTCTGACTTTGTTTTCCCCAGCTCACTGCCCCTCCCTTACCACATTAAGAGAGCCCAGGACTATTTTGTGCCTTCCGGACTTGGGCCTGCACCATGGGTGAGGGCTGTGGTTTGTCTTCAGTCTGTGCCCAGGTTGAGGTGAGATGCTTGAGAGAATAAAAAGAGAGGGGGGAAAAAAACAAACAACCAACTAAACAAGCAAAATGAAACAACCAGGGAATTAAGAAAAATGGCAGAGAAGAGAAATAAACCAGACTTTGGGCTTTTCTCCCTCATCTGTCTGACTAAATTTATGTTGGCTTTGTCTGTATTTAATTTATAGTGTGCCATTCATTTAGAATAGTCCTCAAAAATGTGAACTCCCTTCCAAATTTTGGCCCCATTAGAAGAGGAGAGTGTATGATAGCCTTATTATTAAGAGGAAGTATTTTTTTAAAAAGCCAAAATTACATTTATGTGTATGTGTTTTTAAAGAAACTCATTTTTTGTGTGTGTGTGGCTTGAGAAAAAGCAAAATTTGGGAAGAATTTGAAAAAGAGGATTACTCATCAAAAGGTGGATTATGCTTAAAAACAAAATGGTAACGACGACCTTAAAAATGGGGAAGACTGGGGAGAAAACTGACAGGACACATCAGAGCTGCACTTCACTAGCAGCATGCATGTGGTTAACGGTGAAACGAGAACAATATCTGAAAGGAAATGAAGGCCTTATCATAGAAGCCACAGAGATTTCATTTGTGTTTTCCTGAAAATTATCATTATCAGCTGTGACTGTTGATGAAGGACCACTTAGCATTCCCCTCAAGGAATAATCGCCAACCTCCTCTTTGGCCCGACCTCGCATGCACTAACACGACAAAGACATAATTTTGCCCTAATTCTGAAAAGAACAGGAAACAGTGATGTAATCTATTTGTTTAATTCTAGAAAACCTCCCTGAAGTCTGTTTTTGCGCTGCCAAACTGCGAAGGGATGTCTGGGGGAGTAATTAAAGGCTTTAAATGTGGAAGAAAGAGATTCTTAGTGCAGTGTGGGGAGTCTCAGCGAGAATAATGGGAAACGAGGGAAATTTAGATGGACAAGCAAAAGTCAGTGGGAATTATGTCAATACTGCACAAGGTGTTTAAGATTGGTGCCCACGAGGGCTGGTCAGCTCTAGTTAGTCTTGCAGAGTCCAGGCTTAGCAAATGAGTATTTTAAACAAGCTTGCCGGAGGCAGAGAAATGTCTGGGAAAGAGAACAGGCTCCTGAAGGACTTGCGCTGCTTCCTGTTGATTATAGATTGGTGTAGATAATGCATAAAGTCCTTTCCTTAGAACTTCTAAGTTTAGATTCAAAGTTACTGGTAAGAGCTGAACACATAAAGTGTGCATGTAAAAACTGTTATTCTGTAATGCTAACTTGAAGGTGTGTGTGTATATATATATATATATGGCAATTCTACAGGCAATCTCAGCTGAACATAGTCAAAACTGAAGTCATTTGTTTTCCTCCTGCTTTGCTGGTTGATTTATTTTCCCATCTCCTTTAATAGTCTTTCTTCTTCTTTATAATCCATGGGCATTGGCCTGATTCAGAGACTGGTTCTCAGTATTCATGATTCTCAGGTGAACTCACTCAGACTTATGGCTTTAGTAGTAGATATACTTTCACTGCCAAATTCATATGTGCAGTGCTGACCCAGTTCCTGAGTTTCGAGAACTGCTTAGGAAACATCTCCACTTTACTGTTTCCAATCTTTTCAGTATCCAATAGATACCTCAAGTATTACACGTTCAGAGAACTCTTGAGTGCAAACTTGATGAGGTTAGGTACAGTCTTTTTCCTAGAGAAATGCTAGAGATGTAGTCAAAACTTGCTAAATAGGTGTTGAATTAATAAATATCCTGCTTTACTCCCAAACCTATCTTTTGTCTTGCATTTTTAAAATTTTAGTTAATTTTACAGCTGTATATCTAGCTGCCTAAGCTAGAAAACTTGGAGGCATTCTCAATTCTTCCTATACTTCACCTTCCATGTCAGATTAATCATTAAATTATCTTAATTCTACATTAGAAAATTATCTGTTATCCATTTTTTTCCCTATCACCACCATTATTGCATATGCTTGTCTTCCTCAACAAAAGCATTATACCTTCTGCTATGGACTGAATTGTGTCCTCCTTAATATTAATATGTGAAGTTCCGACTCCCAATACCTCAGCATGTAACTGTACTTGAGAATGGGGCCTTTAAAGAGGTAATTAAGTCAAAATGAGGCCAATAGGGGAGGCCTGACTCTAATCTGACTGGTGTTCCTTATAAAAAAGAAAATTTGGACACACAAAGAAACACAAGAGATGCATGCACACAAAAGAAAAACCATGTGAGGCTACAGTGAGGAGCTGGACATCTGCAAGCCAAGAAGACAGGACTCAGAAGAAACCATCCTACCAACATTTTGATCTTGGACTCCTAGCCTCTAGAAGAGTAATAAAATAAATTTCTGTTGTTTAAGCCACCCAGACTGTGGTATTTTGTTATGGCAGCCTGAGCAAACTAAAAAGATCCTCTAGTCTTCCCTAATAAGACATCAACTTATCTCTCTCTCTCTCTCTCTCTCTCTCTCTCTCTCTTCTCTCTCTCTCTCCAGCCATCTATGGTGGATTATAAAAAGAAAAAGAAAAGCAAAGACAGGAAAATAAATATAAATAGTACGTACTCAAAGGATAAAACAGAGTCTCATAAATCTTTATGTGATTTTTCTTAAACATGATCACAACTGTAAATGAAGATGTTACTTCATTGCTTCAACGTGTTTGGCTCTTCATATCTTGACAAATTCCAAAGGCTTAGCATTGCATTCAATTGTGATTTACAATTTGTTTTTCCCCCACTTGCCTTTCCAAATTCATCTTATCTGCGGCCTGAGAGAGTAAAGCAAGAACCAGAATTCCAGAGAGAAACAAAGAGGAGTGATAAAGACAGTGATAACTGGGCTTCCATTGGAAATATGTAGTTAATTAGAACACATTGGCAATTTCATATTCACTGTCATAGTAAATAAAGAGTAAAAAGAATTACGGGACCAAAAAGAAATAGAACTAAATTTCAAATGGAAAGCCTTAGGAATTTATCTGGAGCAGTCAAGGAATGCTGCATTCTGCCTGGAAAACAAAACTCTTAATATCTTATAGATTCCAGGGCTAGTTTAGAAGAGGCATCTGGAATTCAGAAAACTGGATATTTCTTTGATTGGATCTCTCTCTCCTCCTCGTTTGTCTCATTTATCTTTTTCCAGATTGTAATACTCTTAGAGACAAATAGGGTTTTTTGTTTTGTTTTGTTTTTAATAGATTGGGCTGGAAATAGAGGGCTTTGGTCTTCTTGTGATTGTATTAGGCATATATGGTACTAACCACCCAAACT
The DNA here is from genome assembly GCA_963573645.1 of Pithecia hirsuta. Classification (NCBI taxonomy): domain Eukaryota; kingdom Metazoa; phylum Chordata; class Mammalia; order Primates; family Pitheciidae; genus Pithecia; species Pithecia hirsuta. The sequence goes on along the minus strand of CAUYLZ010096905.1, from coordinate 18,896 downwards.
CTCTGCTCATTTTAATCTTGAGCTCAGAATATAGGCTTACAAAGATTGTCTGGGATTTGACAATTCTTAAAGCTCTAAGCATTTTTGAAGCATAAGGATTTATTGCAAGTTTCTATACTAGAAGAACAAGTATTATAGCTCTAAAGGTTAGTAGAAAGGAACTACTTTTATATAGATTGAAAAAACAATAAGGGAAAGAATTGCTTCCTGGAACTGATAAAATTTTATATTATCAGCATTACTAACTGGACAAACTAAAAAATCTCCAGGATAGCTTATGTTCCTTGTAAGTGTTAATTCCATAAAGAAGTATAGGTTTGGAGGCTGAATAGAAGTAATGTAATCTGGATAATTCTTAATAATTCCCCCTTCTTTGTCTCAGAAGATACAAGGATATCTCATCTACTTCCCAAAAAGAAAATACTAGAGAAGGCAGGTATATGAATCTTAAGTATTTCATAGCAGAGGACCTTATGGTAATAATATCTGATATCTCTACTCTTATGTCTCAGTAGGTAAACATACACACCTGCCTATTAATTAGCAGATGTTTCTTCTGTAACAATTACCAATATATTAAGACCTCTAGGACTGTAAATGATACTCCAGGACAGCAAATCATTGAGCAGATCAATTTTTCAAATACTAAAACATGTATACATTTTTCATTAAACTTCTTATAAGAAAGCTAACCTCAGCACTCAGCATTCAACATAATTTCAAATACATAGGAGTTTTTATTTGGACAATTATGACTATCACTCCTAGAAACAAAAAAGAGAAGATGTTTTTAATCAGATTGGCTCAGCCTCTAAGAAGTCTCCACCTGTAGGATAATCGGTTCTACAGGTGCTTATGGAAAGTGACTTCTGTAGCTTTACAATGCCAGAAATAGTGCCATTGACTTTAATGACTGTAGTTTTTCCAACAAACTGAGTGGCCAGGAATCTGGGCAAAGTCACAGCCAATGAGACATCACAGTCACCATAGATAGGTATCCACCTAGGGGCTGGCTGAAAGCCCGGCAAAATCTATCTAGAGTGATAGAAATTAGGTCAGTGAGTGTTTAAGGGCTGAGGACCGTCAACGGCAGTAGAAAAGTTTTTGGGCTGATGAAAATGTTCTATATTTTGACTGGGGACTTGGTTATATGGGTATATACATTTGTCAAAATTCATCCACCTGCACGATTAAAATGGATAAATTTTATGGTAGCGAAATAAAATTATACCTCAAAAATTGTTTAAAAATAAAAATCAGAGTTGGGAGGGTGACTAACTTTAGAGGCAGTGTCCTGAGGAAAAATGAAGAGGCAAAGACTATCCTGGAAATTTTCCTTTTCTGAGCCCTATGAGCCTCTTGTTCTTTCCCTCCCTGCCCCATAGGTAGGGTTCCCTGGTGGGCCCCTCAGACTTCTCAGGCAGAACTTCTTGTCTAAAAGTTGCCCTCTCTATTCTCTTCACAAAATTCCTTTCCTTATCATCCCATGTTTCAGCTTATGGTCTGTTTTCACTCCTAGTTTCATCCCTAGCAGCTAGGTACTCTACAAATATGTGTTGAGTCAATTAATGGATAAATAAATAAATGAAAGATGGAAAGCCCTCACTAAATGTTCCCCTCACTAAACCAGTTTCCTCATCTGTAAAAGGTGGTTAATATTGCCTGTTCCATGAAACTGTAAGGATTACATGAAGTAATATGCTTGAAATTTGATAGTTCTTTTATTTTTGTCTTTCTTGATCACTGGATACTCCTCACTCTAGAACAACCAGTTGTGCAATGAGGGTCAACAGAAACCCTGACAGAGAACCCCAGGAGCAGTTGGTCATAGGGCAGAAATGATAGGGTCAACTAAAGGGAGAAAGATGGTGGCATAGTCAGGGCTGTGAGGTGTATGTACTATGTGACAGAGAATGAAGTAGTGTTCCTCTATATCACAGTGTCCATCCTTAATTAAATGACAAATATAGTTAAGAGTTAAATATATCCTGTGATGCAATGCTCTGTAAAGATAAGAATTAATGTCTGTATTGTTCCCTGCTCTATTTGCAGGGAATAAAGCCTGGCACATTCTAGGCACACAAATAGTTGTTGCATGAAAGAATGTCAAAACCAAAAGTCAAAACCAAAAAATGTAGTCACTGGACCAGAAGAAATGGGTAATACTTTTCTTTTTAAATGACTTAGGATTTGGATTGCCATGGGAACTTTTCAGGATGGGCTTTCACAAAAGCTTTGCTCTGAGAGATTAAAGTTAGCTACAACGTTGCCTGGGAACAATACAAAGGAGGATGGTTTTGAATGTCAGTAACGTTTCTGAATATCCAGCCCACAAAATAAAACTTTTTAAAAAAACTGTAAAGTAACAAAAGACCTCTGTAAATATTTGAAAAAGAATAGAGACAATTAAACTATACCATTCAGATACGTACAAGTTTAAGATGTCTGTCTTTCTTTCCAGTCTGTGTTTCCAAGCAGAACATGAATACACACATGCACACATTTTTGGAGTTGAAATTATAGCATGGATAAATTTTTGCATTCTGTTTTTTTTTTGTTTGTTTGTTTTTTTGAGATGGAGTCTCCCTCTGTCACTCAGGCTGGAGTGCAGTGGTGAGATCTTGGCTCATTGCAACCTCCACCTCCTGAGTTCAAGCGATTCTCCTCCCTCAGCCTCCTGAGTAGCTGGGATTAAAGGCACCCACCACTACGCCTGGCTAATTTTTGTATTTTTAGTAGAGATGGGGTTTCACCATGTTGGTCAGGCTGGTTGTGATCCGCCCACCTCGGTCTCCCAAAAGTGCTGGGATTACTGCACCCAGCCGCATTCTGATTTTTACTACGACATCTTGCATGCATCTTATCCTTAATAATTCTTCATACATTTTTAATTTTAAATTTCTTCATATTCTATAAAGTGGGTATCCAACATTTATGAGAAATGAGTTTAGATGTATTGCAGAAAGACTGAGTCCTGGGCAAGTGCCATCAATAATGGCCAGTTCCAGAATGAAGCATGTGTGCCTCTGTGATAATGATGTTGTACCCACTATGCCACTGAGAAGTAGCACTTCCAGGAGTAAAAGAGAATGCTTGTCAGACTAATTATATTACAGAGACACCCGAGGACCCATAGTTGCAAGGAAAAGAAATAACTTCTCAGGAGAAAGACTTACAGGGAAAGTCAGAAAATCAATGCTTAATGCTCTGTTAGCCTGTCCAAAGTATTTTTGGCATCAAGAATACTGTCCATTATTAAGGAATAGAGGTAATGATGTATCTGTATGAGTGCTGGCATCCTTCTTCACCTAACACTTGAGCAGCCTTGAAGGAAGAGGTTTCTAAATGTATGTAAAAGCTCTCTAAGATGGATTATTTTTGCTGTAATGATGGCTAACATTTACTGATTGCTTATTGTGTACTAGTATCTATTCTATGTTCTTTCCACCCATTAACTCATTTAATGCTCACAATTCCAATAAGTAATTTCCATTATTATTCCATTATCCGTATTTTGCAGACAGAATAAAGGAGGCACAGAGAAGTTATACAGATTGTTCTGACATAAAAACCTATTAAGACTTAAGCCCAGGAGTACTGGCCCACGAAGATAGTAGGTTGGTACAGAAGTAACTGTGGTTTTTGCATTGTTGGAATTTGCCATTTGATATTGGAATATATTCTTAAATAAATGTGGTTATATTATATATTATTTCAACTGGCATTTCTCACTATGGTTTTTTTTTTGTTAATTACTTATTTCTTGCTGCTTATTTTATGTTTATTTTAGACTATGGAAATGATGTTATACAACATGCAAATTCGAGCAATTTTCTTATTTGAGTTCAAAATGGGTCTTAAAGCATCAGGGACAACTGGCAATATAACAATGCATTTGGCCTGGAAACTGCTAATGAACACGTAGTTCAATGGTGGTTCAAGAAGTTTTGCGAAGGAGACAAGAACACTGAAGATGAGGAGCATAGTGGCCGGCCATCAGAAGTTGACAATGATCAACTGAGAGCAATCATTGAAACTGATCCTCTTACAACTACACAAGAAGTTGCCAAAGAACTCAATGTTGACCATTCTATGGTTGATCAGCATTTGAAGCAAATTGGAAAGGTGAAAAAGCTCAATAAGTGGGTGCCTCATGAGTTGAATGAAAATTTAAAAATCATCATTTTGAAGTTTCATCTTCTGTTATTCTTTACAACAGCAAACCATTTCTTGATTGGATTGTGATGTGCAATGAAAAGTGGATTTTACATGACAATGGGCGACAACCATCTCAGTGGCTGGACCAAGAAGACACTCCAAAGCACTTCCCGAAGTCAAACTTGCACCACAAAAAAGGTCATGGTAACCATTGGGTGATCTGCTACTGCTCCGATCCTCTACAGCTTTCTGAGTCCTGGCAAAACCATTACATCTGGGAAGTATGCTCAGCAAATAGATGAAATGCACTGTTGACCAAGGGTGCAATTCTTCTCCCAACCGCATGTTGCATTATTAGTGCTTCAATAGTTGAACGAAGCTTTGCCTCATCCCTCATATTCGCCTGACTTCTTGCCAACTGACTACCACTTCTTCAAGCATCTCGACAACTTTTTACAGGGAAAATGCTTCTACAACCACCAAAATGTAGAGAATGCTTTCCAAGAGTTTGTTGAATCTTGAAGCATAGATTTTTATGCTATAAGAATAAACAAACTTATTTCTCATTGGCAAAAATGTGTTGATTGTAATGGTTCCTATTTTGATTAATAAAAACGTGTTCCTGTTGGGGGGGAAGTAGGGGAGGGACAGTGAGAGGTGGGGAGGTGGGGAGAGATAGCATGGGAAGAAATGCCAGATATAGGTGAAGGGGAGGAAAGCAGCAAATCACACTACCACGTGTCTACCTATGCAACAATCTTGCATGTTCTTCACATGTACCCCTAAACCTAAAATACAATAAAAATTAAAAAAAAAAAAAAACTAAAAAAAAAAAATTTTTATTTACTAAGTTAGTTCTGTAGGTCAAAGTGCCACCCACCTCCTGCCTACCACTCAAAGTGCTACCCACCTCCCACCATATCCTGGATTGGGGTTTTGTTTTCGTCTATTATATTGTCTTGTGGTATAAGTCAAGGTATAGAAGCAAATCGGATCCGACACTTGTTTTATATCATTAGTTGTTATCTGCACAACAGCTTCAAACAGTAATGGTGCAGGGTGCATTGTACTTTAGCTGCAGCCTTCTCTATTGTGTGTTATGCCTCATTTTGCTTAGCTGCCTTCTTTTTCTGGTGAGGCCAGAATGTATGTCCTAAACCGCTGGTGAGGCCGAGAATGAATGCTTGAGCTATTCATTCTCGGCCTCACCAGCAGTTTAGAATATACATCCTCATTTGGATGTAGGCATGCTCAGTGTCTCCAGGGGAACCTGTGGGAATCTGACTCAGTGGATGAGATATCTCTTGATTTTTTATTTGTTTGATGTATAAGAGGTGATCACATTTCAAAGGCAGTCAGAAAATCACATTCTGAACATATAGCAAAGGTAACAATATCAATAGTAAAGCAACTCTTTAGTGTTAGGTATAGCATTTTTGTCTGGGAGTTTGGGAGAGATAGGACTATCATTTCAAAAAAATCAGCAAAGACTCATTGACTTTTACTTGTATATGTAAGACTTTAAAAGGGATCAATGTAAAAAAATGAAATGAAAAGAACATTTAAACGATATTGTGAAAATAATAATAAATAGGCACCTATGGATCTGACATGGAGAGTAAATGGTGAGTCTTATGTAGTTCTGATTAATTATGGACCATTAATTGAATGATATCATACAGATTATTAATGTTTTAAGAATTAAAATGGATTCAGTCATTTTAGTCTCCAAACCAGGCATCATTAATTGTTTAATGTTTAAAAGTTAATTAATTAGTGTTATTTAATCATTCTTTGATACAGTAAGTGCTCTAGTCAGTTTTTTTTTAAATAGGGACAGGGGGATGCCCTTTCTTGCTGAATAAGGCTCCAACACAGACAGGATAACTCCCCAAATCTGTTCTTGTTTGTTCTGACTTTGCTCCCTTAAGTTGAGCTGGCCTAGCAGTACATCATGGCTAATGCTAAATAAAAATGAGTCCTGGATGCCAATTCCCAGCTTGCTGCATCCTTCCCTAGGGCCCCCCACCCCGGGCCCTGAACCCTTGCTGCACTCTCAGCTTTCAGATCTGATGCCTGGAATGGCTTTTCTGGCTGTCAATCTTCCATTCTTCTCTTAGGCCAATCTTTACATTAGCTTCCATTTGGGTCCACTTTTGGGTAACCACCCTATTTAAAACCAGCCTTAGTCTCTGGGACTCCACTTGGTCCAGCCTCCTATAAGTAGAGAATCAAACTGACTAACTCTACTCCCAACACATGTTAGAGGCTGTAATTTTTGTTCAACATGATTAACAAATAGTAAGAACACAACAAAAATGATTGTTAATTCAGAAGACCAAGCATATTGAAAAGAAGGTAAGGAAGAAAGAGGGTAAAGTCTTCTGCACAGGAATTAGCCAACACCAAGAAATCTTACTTGCAGAGGTTTGCCCTGATGCAGAAGATGTGTTACAGAATGTTAGTCTTCAATCAAAGGAATATTTGAAGTTCTCTAAAGACTAATTACTGTAGGGCGATATGGAACAAATTTCCTTAGGCATCATCTTTGGTTTGGAAGAGGGAGACTGAGGAGGCATAAATACTAGTTTCCTAGCTTTCCACTGGAAGCAAGAAATAGTGTGCAGGAACTGCAGTGATGCCAAACCACACAACACCTTCATGAAGACGTTCGTGTGGAATGTGCTTGTGAACTTTATTCCCCCACACAATTGATAACTTTCCAAGTTCACCTGGCTCTAGCCTTTGCTAGGCACAATTTTAATGTCTCTTGTCCTTGCACAGAGCTTCCCTGAGTTTTCTGCAGTGTTCTTCTGTGGCTGCCTTAAGGGTAACTTCATTTTGGCCATCATCTCAAGCATTCTTCATTGGCTTCGCCTCTTTCAGCAGGACCACTTAGGTCCCAAGACTACCTATTTCACAGCTAAACATGTTCCTATGCAAATGACAAGCTCGTCATTTCTCCAAACCCTCTGGCAGTGGGGTTTAATATATGTTCCCATAACTATAGCCTTTACATGATTTTGTTATTCTTCTGCTCTGAGAGAAGTGGATAGACTTATCTTCTGCTTGCTCAAGTGATTGAGGGTGGCAGTAACCCTCTAAGTTTCTGGGGTCCTTGAGGAGGTCATGCCATCACTTCAGACGGTCTAAGTTGTTCTAATATACTTTGCCATACTGAGGACAATGATCCATGGTGGATTTTCCTCTGGGATTTTTGGAAATATTGTTTATAGTACGCATGAGTTTCCTATAGCTCCAAACAAATGGCCACAAACCTGGTAGTGCAAAACAACAGAAATGTATTGTCTCACAGTCCTGGAGGCCAGCAGTACAAAATCAAGGTGTTGGCAGGGCAGCACTTCCTCTGGACGTTCTGGGGAGAATGCTTCCCTGCCTCGTCCGGCTTCTGGTGGCTGTTGGCATTCTTCGGTTTCCAATCTTTGCCTACGTGGTCACATCACCACTCTCTTCATGTGTTTGTCTTCTCCTCTGTCTCTTATCAGGACACTTCTCATTGGATTTAGAGCCCACCCAAGTAATCCAGATGACATTTTAATGTAATTAAGATTCTTAATGTAACTATATCTGCCAATACTCTTTTTCCATATTAGGTAGCACTCACAGTGTCTGGGCATTAGACAAGGACATATTCCTTAGGAGGCCACCATTCAGTCCATTATATCCTGTGTTCTGATGAAAAGTCTCTGCAGATAACTGACCCTCACCCCACATTATTTCCCTGTGCCATGCAAATAATGTCTTTGAGAGGAACATCTGATAAGAGAGTTTATCAGTTAGGGTCCCAGGTGAGACATGTGTCATTAGGCCTTTGCAATATCATACTGAGTGAGCACAGCTCACTCATGATGGTGTGTATAAAAAGACTTTCACAAAAAGGCTATCTACAGAGGTGTATGTCATAGGCATAAACAAGGGCTATTGAGGCACCCAGACACTAGCAATGGGATGAACAACTACTACTCCTATGGCCAAAGGAACAAGAAGAGAAAAGAGTGTAACTGGAGCCTCATGAGAACTGAGGAATAGAAGAGGGGTCACTTGGAGGAAGCTGTAATCTTGGAGGAAGGCGACTACTGGTGGATATGCAGTGCTAAAACAGAAAGGGAGAGGGAAGATCTCTCCTTCCAACAGCCAATCTTCCTGCTGGAACCTGCCATTGGCAGAACACAAGTGAAAGCTTACAGGCAAGAGAGCCAGTTGGCAAGATGGTTAAGGATCAGCATCCTAGCACATGGAACAAGACAATGAAAGGCAGAAAATGCATCAGGGTAGAGACAGGGGTGGTACAAGCCAGCTCAGAAAGATAAAACATGTACATAAACAACAGATTCTAGACAAAGGAGAGAATTTCCAGCTTACAAGTGATTATGTGGGTTGGTGCAAGCCTGGAAATCAGGGAGGGCTGATTCATTGAGAAGTTTCTAGATGAACCTTGAAGAGGAAACAGGATCTAGGGATACAGAAATAGGAAAGGGGTATTTTCAGGCAGAATGAACAATGTTACAAAGGCTCTAAGGACACATCATCTATGTAGGATTGGGAATTCATATGAGGGGAAAAACTAATGGTTCTGTCTGAAACATGAATGTAGGAAGGGGAACTAAGGCTAGAAGGTAGGGTGGATCCTCTAGTGAGGAGCCTGAAATCCCCTGTATGATAGTTTGACTTTCATTCCTGGAACAGTGGAGCACAAGCATAGTTGTCAAGATCAGGTTTTAGAGAGATTAATTCTCTGGACAGAGAGCAGAGAGTATAGACCCTAATGGAAGAGAAGTAGAATGTTCATTTATGGAAGTAGTGGTTGCTGAAAGGCTTTGTCCTTTTGCTTGAACTTCCACAAACCAGCTCACCCCAGGAAGCTCTTAACCACATCCATGCTCCCATTGCCTTCCTTCCCTAGACTTTAAAAACCAAGCATAGGATTAGTTAAAAATTTAAATCAACCAGAGAGTTAGTTTAGCTACTGCTGCCAGAACTTAATGCACATCATTGAAAGAGCAGTAAGTTAGGTGAGAAATATAGTCACAGTAATAGACATCATGATGTCACAGCCCAAACTGCCGAGAGCCTACTGGTGCCACAGCTGCAGGCTGGCTTCTCTTCTCTTGGAGTCAGACTTTTTAATTTGCCTGCTGTCTTCTCTACATGGTAGCCACTGCTCTAACTTTTTTAGTAGCCACCTAACTCTCTCAGGCCAGAGTGAACCACCCCTCTTTTCGAGATTGTTTTTTTGCCTATTTTATCTTTACAGAAGCTTGGAATTTGCATGTTTTACTTGGCCATGTGGTCCAGATCCCAGGAAGCAAGACTCATCAGACACTTGTACTAAAGCTCAAAGCTCTCTTAATCTAGTTTCAGTTGCTGAAAGTACTAGCAAAATTTCCAGAGGAGAGCAATGAGATAAAAGATAGAAGTTGCAATGTGTCAAGCCCTAGCCTAGAATGTTGTCAGAAAGACTTTCATGAGTGAAGACTTGCTGCAGAGCAACAGATTCTTACACAATGTCTATGTTCACAGAGTAGTTTGTTGGCTTTAGAAAAATTTTTTGGGCTTGAGATAATAGTTACTTACTTATATATTCCTTGTGTAGATACTACTGCCAAGGAATTATTTGGTGCATCCATTCATACAGAGGAGATAGAAATGCCTTATAACCCATTTTTGTTTCAATTATCTATTTTGAAATAACCATGGTTTGGTGGAGAATATTCAAATGATTATGTTTTTGGCCTGACTGGCAAAAACTCATGATACTCAGGCTTTTAGGAAGTAACTCATGATGTGCAGGCTTTTAGGAGGAAGCATTATGTAAATGAAACATTTCTATAATGCCAGTATGTATTTGGGACCATACAGGAATCTAATCTCTGAGCCTCAGACTCCTAATCTGTAAGATGAGCAGGATAATGTTAATACCACATTTAGAAAATAATTATAATGTCTGTAAACATGCTTTTGAAAAAATTCTAGTACCTTTTATAAGTGATAGTTTGTTGTTCTTGCTATGATTGCTTGGGAATATGTCCATTTTAACTAATCTAATTAGAAATGGTGATAATGGGGTTAAGAAGCCTACAGCTATATTTCTGTGTCTTGAATTTTGGTTTTTAGACAGTGAGAAATGATGCTATGTAATTAAATTCTTCAAACATTGTCTAATTTCTTAGTTAAGGTGCTATGGGACACACAGGTATGAGTAAATAAAGTCCCTGTACACCTGAGCTTTACAGCAGAGTGAGGAGATGATAGATAGATAGATGGATAGATAGATAGATAGATAGATAGATAGATAGATAGATAGATAGATAGATAGATAGCATGGATGCAGAGATAGAGACAGAGACAGAGGGATGGATGCATAATAAGAGAGAAGCAGATAGATGAGATGGAGATAGAGATGTAGAGAGATAGAGATGGAGATGGAGATTGATAGAGATGACAGAGATGGGTAAAGATGGAATGCCTTCCCTTAGATTGATTTTGTTCATGAATGGTCTTTATAAACAGGGTTTTGCTCCCTACTAATTCTGATGACAATGGCCATTTCTGTCTGTGAGACTAGAAAGTGAGAGGATCATCAAGAAGAATGGATTTATCAGCAGCCGTGCTTGACTATGTTCTTGTTGAGTAAGTTTCCCATGGAGACTTGGAAAGAGTTGTAAAAACTCTACTAAAAGCAGATAGAAGGTGGTTCCCTAAATGTTGATAAGGGGATCTTTTCCATTTTTTGCCTTGGTTAGTGAGGGCCTCATTATAGAATTTTGGAACTATATATAAAAATCATCTAAAACAGCAGAGGACAGAGTCTAACGTTTTTACCTTATGAGTTTTTCCTAGGACACTTTTAAACAGTAACAACAACAGCAATAATAAAGAAGTTAATGCTTATTTGTTAGGCAGTAGTGACATTTGGAGGTACACACTTCAAGTTACTCTTTGAAAACGCAGACCTGGCTTTATAACCCTAAAAATGTCCTATTTCTTTAATAGACTATATATGCATTAAAAGAAACAAATTCTAAAAGAATTAAAACTCATCGAGACACCGAGAATAAAAGACTCTGCATTTGTTAAGACATCCAAATGTTGGGGGTTTTGTTTTTTGTTTTTAGAGACAGGGTTTCACTTTGTCACCCAGGCTGGAGTGCGGGAGCACAACCATAGCTCACTACAGCTATCGTCTCACTCTCCAGAAACAACTTACCAATCTGTATTCCTACCAGCAGAGAAAGTGTTTAAGAGTGTCACATTGTTTCCCTAACAGCTTTGAGTATTTCCACTTTTACAAATCTTGGCTGATGTTTTTATTTTACTTATTTATTTTTTTTGAGACAGGGTCTCACTCTGTCACCCAGGCTGGAGTGCAGTAGCATGACAGCATGACCATAGCTCACTGTAGCCTTAACATTTTAGGCTCAAGAGATCCTCTCGTGTCAGCCAATTTGCTTTTATTTTTTTCTAGAAATGTATCTCATTATGTCATAAGTTATTTTCATAGCAGATAAAAAGTTAATACAAGACAAGATTTAAATATCCCCTCTCCAGCAAGACCCAGAACTTTGATTATCTCTGCCTGGAGAATAGAAGGCATATAAGGATGCTAAGTTATCCCAATAAGATGTTGTATACTAAGTGCGATTTCAGGTTCTGTAGATGAAGTTTCAGGGAATTATTCCCATTCGTGTTAACATGCATGCCAAATGGTTTTTAAAAAAAATACCCAAGACATTTATCTGGGCACTTGGGGAACTTTCAGTTGTTTTCTCTGATTGAAATACTATCTAATTTGGGAACTTGTGATACTCCAAAATAAAATCAAACACTTAAAGAAGTAAAAGTGAGCGAAGACCATAAAGAAAAATTTATGATAAATTTAACTATTGTTTCTTACAGGAACTTTTTAAATTGCAAGGATGGATGGATGGATGGATAGATAGATAGATAGATAGATAGATAGATAGATAGATAGATAGTATGGATGCAGAGATAGAGACAGAGAGGGATGAATGCATTAGAAGAGAGATGACAAAACATGGTGAATGAATGGACAACAAAACCATAGCCACTTGTAAACACTTAAGTGCGACCCTGACATGAGATTACCCTCACCAAGAGGGCATTGAAATAACTGAAATAATTATCCTCACTTCTACAGACAACAAGACATGAGATTACCCTCATCAAGAGAGCATTGAAATAATTAACTTCACTTCTGCAGACAACAGGATGTCTTGACACAGTTTGAAAAACACTCATCAGAACCCATCTCCTCATGTGGTTCATGTGGCATCATGACAGCAGAAGCCCAAAGAGGTGGAATGATGTACCCAAGAACACACTGTAAGCAGGTAGTCAAGTTTGACTGCTGCCCATGCCTCCTATGCCTCCTTTTGATTTCTCTCTCATACTCCATTCTGTGTCTATCTACTCAATATTTGAGGGTTTATTTAGATTTTTCTCATGGAAATATTTCATATGTCTCAAATAAATATTAAGCAAGCATTTGAGTGCCTGAGTCATATTTTTTTTTTTTTTTTTGAGACAGAGTCTCACTCCGTCGCCAGGTGCCAGGCTGGAGTGCAGTGGCGCGACCTCAGCTCACTGCAACCTCTGCCTCCCGGGTTCAAGCAATTCTCTTGCCTCAGCCTCCTAAGTAACTGGGACTACAGGCAGTCGCCACCATGACCAGCTAATTTTTTTGTATTTTTAGTAGAGACATGGTTTCACCATGTTGGCCAGGATGGTCTCCATCTCTTGACCTCATGATCCACCCGCCTCGGCCTCCAAAGTGCTGGGATTACAGACGTGAGCCACCACGCCCGGCCCTGAGTCATATTTTTGAAATGTATCTTCTCTTGAAGGCTCACACAGCCTCTCCCCAAAGTCTTCTTGGATTTGCAAAATTACCTGTTGCCATCTTAACAAACTTGCTGACATGCCTGCATCCTAAATTTTGACAGCATAGAAATGGGAACTGGCCTTTTGAGGTGAGGCGTACTCTTTCTTTTTTCCCCTAGTAAAGAGTACCAAAAAAATGCAGGTATAATCTCTTACCGCATCTAGACCAGAAACAAAGAAAGCAGTAACACTAACTGCTTTTGCTTTCCTTTCTTCCAATGCCATGCCCCATGACCTTCTTCAAATTGAGTTGGTAGTTTATGCTAAAATAACTTATAAGCAGGTGAGCAGCTGGAGAGACCAACATTAAGGAGCCTAAATAACTGACAAACTAGACAATCAGACCCAGGATAGTCAAGAATTTTTCATTGCTTTAGCAATTTGTTGGTCATCTGCTCTATACTTTTCTCTAAACAACGGAATCCCTATAAATGACCTTTCACATAAAACAACCCAAGAAAGATTGGAAGGGGGAGGGAGATCATCATGTAATCATGTGATGGCCCCCACCACTTTAATCTGATTGACAGAAGCACAGCCCCTTCTCTGGGTGCAAGAGAGGCCTCCACTGTGTGTGAAACGTTGGGTCACAATGCCCAGTTCACAACACCATGACTTTGCCAGAGTTCCCATCTGCTGCTGCAGCCTGCACAGTAGACCAAGAAAAACATGACAGAAGGCCTGTATTAGATGGAGCTTCTCCAGAGGAACAGAACCAATAAGGTTATACATAAAGAGATTTATGATAAATAAACTAATTCACATGATTATGGAGGCTGAGAAGAACCAAGATCTGCAGAATGATGGCCTGAGACTCAGGAGAGCCTGTGGTGTAAATTACAGTCCCAGTCAGAGTCTGAAGGGAGAGGAGAGAACACTGTGTCCCAGCTAAGAGGCCAGCAGACAGAGAGCAAATTCTCTCTTGCTCAGCTGTTTGTTCTATTCAGGCCTTCCACAGATTAGATGAGGCTCACCATCACTGAAGAGAACAATCTGCTCTACTCAGTTTACAGATTCAAATGTTCAGCTCATCCAGAAACCCCCTCATGGACACACCCAGAATAATGTGCACCCAAATGCCTGTGCATTCTGTGGCCCAGTCAAGTTGACAGATTAAATTAACCATCACAACATCTAGGGAAGGAGGAAGAGCCTCTGCAGGACTGACCCTGAAAACTTGTCACTCCAGACACAGACTGGGGTATCTTCCCTGGTGTCCACCTGGCAGAAATTCCACCTTACATAGCCCCTTCTGCAATCCGCCATGACTGTAGATGCAGCCACTCTGTTGACTCCTAGACTTGACTTTTGTGTTCTTCTTAAATGAAGCCATTGCCCATATGTGAAGAAATATGACTTTTGAGCACTAACACCTGTTAAGGATGAAAGAAATGTTCTCAAGCATTTATACATATATGTTTTTGTTTATATCAAGTTTGGGGAGATAGGAAGAGGCAAATTGTGAGACACTTATGTCTCATAATAATGCGACAGGAGAAATGGCATGTGGTTGACAGCTTCTTCAGTTGGTTTTAATGACATAATAAGAGGACAACAGTATCAATACACTCATTTGCAGGCAGGGTCCAGAGCATGGAGAAGAATCAAAGGCTGATTTTTCTTTAGAACAAGTTCATTAATTGATGTTAATGGAGATTCTAGCCATTTTTCATAAGAAGCTGCTTCAGAATATAGCCTGGAAGAGTCTATCCCCTGCAATATTTGGCAAGCAAATACAAGGCAGAAGTCCTTTAATTATCATTTCTTAAAGGATTTTTGCTATCCTGGTTAGCATAAGTTGGTCTCTTAAGCACATGATTTTGCAAAGATCCATAATTCACTCATTTTCCAAACCAGATTTAAGCATTTGTAATGTTTCATCAACCTAGAATTTCTCCAGCACAGGACAGACCTCAGCTCAACAGAAAATCAGTGAGGCTTAAATGAAACCAAAATAAAATAGTATCTGTTCGGCATGGAAGCTCACGCCTATAATCCCAGCAGGCCAAGGTAGGAGGATTCTTGAGGCCATGAGTTCAAGACCAGCCTGGGTAACAAAGTTGACCCTGTCTCTACAAAAAGAAAAAGAAAATAAATTAGCCAGAAATGATGGTGTGAGCCTGTAGTCCCAACTACTTGGGAGGGTGAGGCAAAAGGATCTCTTGAGCCCAAGTTAGAGGTTGCAGTGAGCTATGATTGCACCACTATACTCCAGCTTGAATAACAGAGTGAGAAAATATATCCCTTTAATTCTGTATTACAATGTATATTTAGACAAGGATTCTCCTTACTTAGTAAACATTGAGTTTGGGGCATAAATCATCCCTAAGCCAATCTGTCAAGAATCTGTGGCAGGTAAATTTACTTCAACACCAGCTTAAATTGATAATGTAAAACAGAAACTGTAAAGTCAATAAAACGCATATTATGGGAAAACATCAAAGTGTTTGGTACTAAACCTGGAAATAAGGGAAAATTAGAAAATGAAGTTCTCTGAAAGGATTATTCTGCATCCCCCCTCCTTCTTGACCCAAATACTCACAAAAGAATTGACATGTTTGTGCTGGATTAAGTGTTATGGGCTCTTGGAAGAAAGGAGGTGTTGTCAGAATAGATGTTGTTCTTAACTTTTTCCGTGGCCCTTGTATATTAGTCCACAGTTCATGATCCTGTTTTATAGCTGGCTGACTGCTTCCTCCTCCCAATCCCTACTCCCTTATTAAACAAAAGACTGCACGTTCTGGGAAGGGTTAACAACTCACCCGTGTCGCTGTCATCCAGACAGTGCTGTTATGTGGTAGAAAGTGCTCAGAGCTGGGACTTTGGAACAGCACTCTGGGGTGCTTGCAGCAGGCCCTGTACAAGTCCCACCCCAGTGCTGGTATCAGAGAGGCCAGCAAAAGGTAGCTGGTGGGAGAGACCTACGCAGCTCCACCCACAAATGCTACAAATGCTAAAATCTCTTCTCTTCTCCTTCCTCAACTCTTTTGATCCTTAATTTCCTCCAGCTCTCTTCTTCCAACTTACTTTCTCTTTTACTTTTCTCTCTTCTTCCAACTTACTTTCCTCTATTTCATCACCTCAAATTCATTCATTCCACAAATATTTATCAAGCACCTACTATACAAGGCACCCAATCTTTGCCACACCTCAGACTGTCCTTCATCCTCATTTCTCTCTGAAGCTGCTCTGGACAATGTCATCTGTCGGTTGTTAAACCTGTGGTCACATTTCCAATGCCTTCTCTACAGCATCTGGGAGTGTCGATCTATTCATCTGTCATAAAACATTGTCATGCATTGCCTTCCTTAATAACCCCCTTTCCAGGTTCTGTCCTTCCTCGGATGCTTCCTTCTTGATCTTTTTCTTGTTCTGTATCCTTTTTCTGTTATTCAATGTTGGCATTTACCAGGGTTACATTATTACCCCTCTTCTCCTTTAATCCTACATTGTTCTCTGGATTATCTCATTTATTCTTAAGCTTTCAGCTATCACTTACAATGCTGAAAACTCTGAGGGCTAAATTTTCAACCCTTATATCTCTTCTGAATTCCAGACACATTTAATCAACTATTTACACAATACAACCACCTGTTCCAGTTACTATAGCTGCATAACAAGTCATCCCAAAGCTTAGTGGGAGAAAACACCCATCAGCAACCCAGACGGTACAGTGAGAACAGTTATTTCTACTATGTTTCTGGGCCCTCAGCTGGGAAGACTTAAAGGCTAGAGTGATTTGACAGCTAGAGATTAGAATCCATAAATATCTCTACTCACGTGTCTAGCGGTTGTTGCTGACTGTCAGCTGAGATTTCAACTGAGACCCTCAGCCAGACACCTGCAAATGGCTTTTTCTCATGGCCCAGACTTCTTCATAGCATAGAGACCTCAGGGTCATCTCAGTTCTTATATGGAAGCTCAGGGCTCATGAGTATCCCAGCTAACAATGTAAAAATGTGCATTGTGTTTTATGATCTAACCTCAGAAACCACTCAATGCCACTTCCATCACTTTATATTAGGTACAAGCGAGTCATAAGCTCATCCATACTGAAAGGCAGAAAAATCAGATTTTATTGGGTGACAGGGCAGTGGCAAGGCTGTGGAAGAGCATATAGGACATCTGAGGGTGTTGACCTCTTCATCTGTCATAAAACATTCTGCTGCAGTCATCTTTGGAAGGTACAGACTGTGACACCCACTCCTCTCCTATGCTTGCCACACTTCATGTATATGGATGTTTCATAGTGTCACATACATTCACTTTCCTTCATGCTTTTGCACATACTGTTCCCTCCAACTAGAGCACCTTTTTCTGCCTTCTAATGCAGAATCGCCACCTATTTATCTCTCAAACCTCATCTCAGATGCCATTTCACTCAGATCCAAGATTGCCCTTAGGAGAGACATGGGTGTCTACCACTCCATTTGCTTTCCTCTCTATTGGTCCTCCGTGTTCACCAACAGCTGGATGGGGGCAGGGTGGACATCACATGCACAAATTCTATAGCCCTTATCCTGAATTCAAAGCCTGGGTCTGTCATTCACTGGTTGTGTGAACTTGAGCAATTTGCTTGCTTTCACAAATCGTTAGTTTCTACACCTATAAAATAAGGAGGGTATTATAATCATTTTATGAGCTGAGCCTTATATGGGATGATATGAAGACATTGGTCCATAGGTGCTTCAGAAAAATTTAGCCATTGGCATGATCCTGAGAATTGTAGGGATCAAAGATTAAGAACTGGTATGATAATTCAAAAATGTCCTCTCTAGTTCTAAGAAGCTATATTGCTCAAAAAATGCAAAGACAAAGATCACTTTTTTGAACTATGTTCAATATGCAGTCCTCCATTGTCTATATTTCTATGGTTTCGTGTTTTAATGATTATAATTAATGTATATTCAGTATTTAGATAGCCATTCTTAGGTACAGACATTTGGGTAGAATGTTCTATATTAAGCATAGCTAATTACTACTCTCTAAATGTATACTTTTTCTCTTACTGATGTGAGAGAATCCTCCTGCTTTTAAAAAGACACTTTCCCATTTGCCTCTCCTATGAAAGACACCTTTCTTTCTTCTGCTTGCACCATTGATCCAAGTGGAACAGTTAATTCAGCATAGTTTACTACCCAAATCTGACCTCTTTCTTTCTCTCCGTGATTCTGTTAACCTCTGTGCTTGGTGCTCACCATGTGTATTAGTCCATTTTCATGTTGATTATAAAGACATACCCGAGACTGGGAAATTTTCAAAAGAAAGAGGTTTAACTGGACTTACAGTTCCACTTGGCTAGGGAAGCCTCACAATCATGGTGTAACGCAAAAAGGAGCAAGTCTCATCTTACGTGGATGGCAGCAGGCAAAGAGAGAATGGGGAAGATGCAAAAGTGGAAACCCCTGATAAAAAACCATCAGATCTTGTGAAACTTATTCACTACCATGGAAACAGGATGGGGAAACCGCCCCCATGTTTCAATTATCTCCCACCAGGTCCCTCCCACAACACATGGGAATTATGAGAGTACATTTCAAGATGAGATTTGGGTGGGGACACAGCCAAACCATATCACCATGGGTTTGGTTGGCTCTAGGGATTAAATGTAGAGTTCCCCAAAATTATCCTACGGTAAGGAACAGGACCTGCTGAAGTATTTGCAGTGAAAGAAATACGTTTTTATGGTGATTTGAGAGTGTTTTGGGGTTCTGGTTTTTTGTTTTTTTTTTTTTTTTTTTTTTTTTTTTGGTTCTTGACAATTAATTTTTAAATCTTTCCAGGCAGTTAATTCTGCCCAAAATTTTTGAAGGGGT